>JAVXUP010003475.1:0-66301 GCA_033070095.1 Escallonia herrerae | reverse complement strand
AAGGGAGTGGCCGACCCCCTTAGGAAGGGGTGGCCGACCGCCTTAGGAAAGGGGTGGCCGACCCCCTTAGGAAAGGAGTGGCCGACCCCTTCCTTTTTCCAATAGTTTGACCATGTTGATGTCGCTGCACTGGTGATGCCTGTGGATGCTCGAAAGGAGATGCGCTTTGACCTGCTTATGGCGTTGAATAATTGATCGTTGACTGGATGATGTGTCGCGCGACGCGGGTCCTTTAGGGGCCCCCGGGGTCTGGCTAGGATAGGGTATGAACATAAGCCCCCTACGTGTGGCGTGCGCAGAGGGGCAACCCACGTGGTGGATTTGCGATGCGCGTTGATGCGGAAGGGCGTATGTGTACAAAAATAATTTTCAATTCAAGATTTTTTAATTTTTTTTTTGTCTATAAATAGTGAAGGGGGCGAGTTGAGAGAGAAATCATTTGTGCCTCATAAGTTCAGAAAGAGAAGAAGAGAAAAAAGAGAAACGTGATGGTGAGAGAAGGCAAACAGGTGGCCGAGGGGTCGGCCGGTGATGGGGGTCGCGAAGCCAGGGGGTCGGCCCAGAGGGCGCGAGGGAGAGGAGGGGAAAGGGGGAAGAGGGAGGAAATGGGTAGTGGATCGGCCGTGAGGGGGGTCGGCCCCACGGGGGGTCGGCCTCATCAGGGAAGAGGGGGAAGGGAAGGAAAAAGGAAGAAGGAAGGGGAGGGAGGGGTCGACAAGGGGGTCGTCGGGGTCATTGGGTGGAGCGAGGGCCGCGCCTGCCGAGCCGATGCCCATCCTGAGAAAGGTTAAGCAGAAGATGTTTGCGAAGCTGCGGGGCGCGGTGGCTAGTGCATCACGACAATCGCGGGTCATGACGACAGAACCAGTGGCCCCGCCGCCGACAGATGAGGCCAGAGTTACGGCAGGTGGGGAGACAGCCGTGCCCTTGACATTTGACGATAGCGAGTGAGGTCGTACGATCCGAAACCAGACAAGACGAACACATTGCTGGGAGTGAGGGGCGTGGTACCGCAGGTTCCTGACCATGAGTTGTGGAGGGAGCTTGCCATCTGTGTGGCTGATGAGCCTTTACAGTGCCGTGGAGTGGCCTGTCGATGAGAGAGGAGGCCACTCATCGCCATATGTGCGCGCTCTGAGCTAGGAGGAGGCACCTGTGATGTCGCCAAGATACGTGCCAGGATTGTTGGTGGAGAGGGAGGACATGCCTTGGGCACCTATAGTGTTCAAGGGGCATGGCGCGATGCCGATTGGGTGGGACTTTTGGTGTCAGCACATGGTGGAGACGCCGCGGTGGCAGGCGCTACTACAGAGGTTGGGGTTGCTGCCGGCAGTGGACATTACGGGTAGGGGCCTGGAGTTGTATAGGGACACGCCCGGTATGACGTTGCTGCTGTCGAGGTGGAGCACTCAGACACACACCTTTGTGACTGAGTTCAGAGAGATCGAGCCGACGCTGCTGGACGTGATGATGTTGACAGGTCTGCCGATGCAGGGCGAGTTGGACGCACGTGTGACGCGGCTCAGTGGTGAGGAGCGCTTGTTGCAGACACAATTGCTGGACATCTTAGCAGAGACGAAGCAGCACCGGAAGGGAACATACGGTGGATGGCTCTGACTGTTCTATGGTGTGGCGCAGGCGAGGCCGGGGCAGAGATTGGGCACTGCTGCTCACTTTGTGATGGGCCGTATCACAAGGACGAGCGGTACGAGATGGTAGCTTTCCTGACGATGTTCATGTCGAGGTGAGACTCGTACTTCCCATAGATCGCATTCATGATTTGATTTTATTCCATGTCGCGTGTAATGAACTTCTGCTTACTTGCAGGTTTGTGTTTGAGGGGACGCCAGAGGACGGCATTTCTCCGAGGGTGATCCCCTTGGCGATTCGGATGGCGCAGGGTAGGCGCGTCGGACTAGGTCCTGTGCATTTGGGCACTCTGTACTCACGTCTGGATCAGCAAGTGAACGACATGAAGTGGTCGCATGGGCGGTATCAGGTGGCTACGTACGTGGACTGGATGTTCCTGCAGCGGTACCTGTACGAGTGTTTTCCAGATTATCGTCCGGTAGGATTCCTGCGCCAGCATTCGGTACCGACGATGAGGATGGTAACGCATGGTGGCAGATCACAGGAGGTGGCGGTGTGGTGCTACGGATCACGGGCGTTCGCATGGTCGGGCATCAAGAGGCCCGATTGTCCGTTGTCACGGTTGGTAGACTCTCGCGAGGCGTGCCTGGCACGGCCGTACAGAGATATGCATTCGTCGTATGGGGTGCCCCCTTGGTTGCATGGACAGAAGGTAACGAAAGACTTGGCCATGAGGGGATCCTTTGCACCGGCGGACGTTGTGCTCCTGGTGGCCTATTTTTGGGGTTGGCTCCCGGTGCTGACCAACGATGGTGGGAAGCCCATGGAGAACATGAATTCTGTGGCCCGGTATAGCCCAGATCGGTTGTCGCTGGCGTTCGGCTATGATTTGGAGCCGCCGTGTGGGTACCGCGGCCCGTGGAGTGTGACGACCGCATTTGAGTATATGCAATATGATAGAGTTCGTGAGTGGCCGGTACCGGTGACAGAGTGGAGGCGGCCGGGGACAGCGGTAGCGGGGGCAGTGACCGTGGGGTATGCGCAATGGTGGGAGCAACTACGAGCCAGTTGAGCGGAGTGGTTGGCACAGCCATCGGGCACACGTCGACTGGTAGACGTGTTTGCATGTGACCGGGCATTGAGTTTGGTATTAGTGACAGCTGCGTGGCAGGCTGGCATGCTGGCGCTAGTGTCGGGGAGTGCCGCTGGGGGCTCTGAGAGAGATCCAGGCGAGGAGTCGGATGAGGAGGGCGACGGGTCTGAGGATGAGGCTCCGGGGGAGGATCATGGAGGAGAGCCATCGATACCACCACCGCGAGTGCCAGGGGCTGGTAAGGGGCCGCTGTCGGCGCTGAGGGTGAGTATGATGGAGAGTGCTCGTCAGACGAGTGCAGGCGCCTCGGGTTCACGCCTGGCGGGGTCAAAGAGGCCGCGAGAGGAGTCAGAGGAGCCAGCGTCTGAGGTAAGACGAGCTGCTACCATTACAACTACATCGTCTTTCTGATTAAGTGTTGTTTTTTTTTAAAAAAAAATAAAAAAGTTAACGTATTGACGGTTCCTTTGCAGGAGTACGATGAGCAGATAGTGGAGGGAGTTGACGTTGGCGCAGCTACCGAGGCAGAGGAGGGGTGGCGGTTGAAGTAGACGAGCTGGCACGTGGGGGTGCGTCTGAGGTGGTTGACATATCAGGGGCTGGCGTGAGCGGCAGGGTGAGCCCGCTGCCGGGAGCCGAGGAGAGAGTGGAGGATGTGTATGGTGGAGCAGTCGACGAGTCACTGATGTTTGATGCCAGCGCTACTGGTGGACAGGCACAGAGGCGGAGGCTATGGGAGTTGAGCAGGAGGATCCGGTGGAGCTGGAGCCCGCGGTGGCACCCCGTGCTCGTAAGCCGAAGATTCCGACGCAGTCTGTTGCAGAGCGTCAGTAGGACGCGTCGTCGGGGTCAGCTGTCGAGGCGGGGGCGACATTGATGGCGATGCACTCGATGACTGTCGGTGTACAGCCGGCGGGCAGAGTGGTGCGAGGCCTGTGGCAGTGGTGGGTGGTGCATCGGTTGGCGAGGCAAGCAGGGGATCGTCGAGCGGGCAGGCCGACGTCGTATCATGGGAGAACCTCTAATTGCCCGCTGAGACAGTGCGCCAGTTAGAGTCGGTGAAGGCGGCCTTCCCGCAGACGTTTGAGGGAGTGACTGTAGAGAACCCCGTACTGTAGAGGTGGGTGTATGCAGGGTTCGTAGAGTGGTTACTACCCTTCGCCAGTGTTCCTACGACAGGCTGGTCGACGGCGTTTATTGAACGGCCACTGACGGAGTTTGCTCCATTCACCTCTCTAGGCTTGCAGCTGGACTGGATGGCTGATTTCTTGAAGTCGAGGAGCGAGGGTAGTGCCATGGTGGAGAGGATGGCCTTGGTGCGGATGGAGGAGGTGCTACTCGAGAGACGGCGCGCAGGGCTAGAGGTGGAGCGGTCGGAGATTAGCGAGAGTTGGTCGTCATTGACAGGGAGGTGGTGGATATAGAGAGGCAGTTGACCGAGCTGCAGAGATGGCTGAGTGACCTACAGAGGCGGCGCGCTGATGTGGAGGTTCGAGAGGCTGAGCGTCTGAGGCGGCAGGCTGAGCTCGAGGTTGGATGGTCGGGGCTGCAGGATTAGCATCACATGTTGGAGGCGTTTAGCTCTCATCCGGTAGCAGTGTTGTTATCTAGTTTTCTATAGGACTTATGACGAATTTGATGTATGAACCGCGCCCGATAGTGGCCAAAAAAAAGAAAAAAACTTTATATGTACATATATTTTTTTCTTGCTGGCGTCATGAAGCATGGCTACATGTCGTCCTATTGTCGTTTATTGTGGTTGTATTGCGCTCTTGCTATTTCGTTACGATTATCGAATGTCTTATGTCTGATGTTTGTCCAATGTTGTTCCCTCTTTCCTGTCGAGGGCACACAGCGTGGTGACTAGGAGTAAAAAAAGCAGGCTAAGCATAAATATATGTGCAGCGAACAGGCAGTGTATGGATAATGCTTGGATCAAAATGTTGTTTCATAAAAAAAGAACTTGTAATGAGCGACGAGGGTTACAAGTCAGGGCAAGCGCTTATATACAACAAAATGCGGTGCGAGTGTTCTAAACTGCGTGTGGGAGGTTGCGACGAACAAGCTGCAGCTGGCTACGTGTAGTATTTCTTTAGGTAGCGACCATTGACAGGGGCCGTGAGCCGCCCGTCGTCTGGGTCGAGCAGGAGATAGGAGCTGTTGCTTCTGGCCTTGTGCACTTCAAGTGGCCCTTCCCAGTTGGGTGCGAACTTAGGGGCTGACAGGTTGGCCCGCACATGCTTGGCGGCTCGGAGGACAAGGTCACCTTCCACGAAGGAGCGGGGTTTGACAGTCTTCCCATAGGCTTTGACAAGTTGTTCATGGTGTTTCTTCATTCGGTGCATAGCGTTGGCTCTTTTTTCATCCAGGCCTTCAAGGGCCATCATTCTGGTTTCCTCCTCCCCTATGCCGCTTCTGAGGGCTAGTCGTGCCGAGGCGACCGTGACCTCGATGGGTACCACACACTCGTCCTAGTAAATAAGGGAGAAGGGTGTGGCCTTCGTGGCTGTGTGTCTGGAGGTTCTGTAAGCCCAAAGGGCATGGCTCAGCTTTTCAGACCAAGAGCCGCTCGCATCGTGAACCATGCGTGACAAAAGGCGCAACAGGGTTTTGTTGGAGGCTTCAGCTTGACCATTGCCCTGCGGATAGTAAGGGGTTGATGTGGTGTGATTGATGCCGTGCGCTTCCATGAGGGTCCGAACATCCTGGTTGATGAATGGGGTGTCGTTGTCGAAGATGATGCATCGTGGGATGCCGAAACGATAGATGATGTGGTCACGCAAGAAGTTGGCAATGGCGCCTCCCGTGGCTTTTCATAGAGGTATGGCCTCAACCCACTTCGTGAAATGCTCTGTTGCGACCATGATCCATATAAGGCCTTTTGACGGCGGATGTATGAGGCCAATAAGGTCAAGAGCCCAAGAGTGAAATGGCCAAGGGGCCACGATCATATGAAGATCGGACGTTGGGGTATGCATCCTGTCAGCATGTCTCTGGTAGGGCTGGCAATGTCGGACATGAGTGATGGAGTCAAATTCCATGGTCGGCCAATAGTACCCTAATCTTAGCAATTCTGCGTACAGCTTATGCGATCCCTGATGCTCCCCACAAGCACCATTATGTACTTCATTAATCACCTCCACGCCCGAAGCACCTTGTAAGCAGCATAGGGTGCGCCCCGAAAACCCTTTGCAAAATAATTCGCCTTCCGTCACGAAATATCTGACCGATTGGCGCTTGACAGATCGTGCCGAGCCGTGATCCGACGGTAGGAGCCCATGAGTTAAGTATTACAGGAAAGGCTGACGCCAGTCGCCCTTGACGTTAATGACAAGTGCTTCCGCACTATCCGGTGCATATAGGCATTTTGAACAATCCCGTTTTACATCCGAAGCGTCCTTGGCCATGGACAGCCAAAAGAGGCCCATGCGCTGGAAACGGCAGTACAGAGGGGGGCCGTCGAGGCCACAACATTTCTGGTGGCCGAGCTGTAGTTTATGCTTTGCTTCCGCAAGGGCCAAACACCTGGCCAGAGTGCCTCCGGGACATCGTTTGTATAGGAGGTCTCCCAATATTAAGAAACCCGTGAGGGTGGAGGTGGACGCAAGAGATGGTACCCTAAGTTGGTTGACAATTGGCTGCCTCCAATCACTGGCAGTAGTGTCTTTTGGGACTAGCTTCAACGGCGTGCATGGTGCGGTTCTTCTGACGATAGTTAACACTTGCCGTTCACCGTCAAACTCAATCTTCGATGCGATCATGGCCAAGCTGTCTGCATGTCGGTTGCGGCACCTGTTATGATGTTCATATTGGACATGGCCAAGTCTTCCTTCCAAGTGTTGTACTAGGGCATGATAAGGCTCCAGAGCTGGCTCTTTGACCGCGAACTCTCCGTCAGCCTGCGTCATTATCAAGTTTGAGTCCCCCTTTATGCATAATGACTTAGCCCCCATACTGGTAGCTAGCATGAGGCCGATGACAAGGGCCTCATATTCAGCTTCATTATTGGATACTGGGAACGCGAGCTTGAAGGATAGGGATGTGGTAACACCCTATGGATTGTGAAGGACTATACCGGCGCCCCCTTGCCGGAGGGGAGCTCTATCAGGACCTTTGCTAGTGGCTGAGCCGTCAAACTCGAGTATCCACAAGTCGTCTATGTCGGAGATCAGGGCCGTCTCCTCCCCCGGTAATTGATCTGAGGTCGGTTCACACTGCTGCCGTGGAAAGAAGGCCAGGAGATCGGCGAGTTCTTGGCCCCGCAGAACTGTAGGGTTTCTAATGGACAGACCAAACTCGGCTAACAGCAATAACCAGCGGGTAAGTCGTCCAGACAAGGCATGGCGTGTGAGCATGTATCGTAGTGGATCAGCCTTGGTGATAAGTATGATTTGGTGCGACAAGAAGTAGTGCCTGAATTTCTGCGAGGCGTAGACCAAGGCAAAGCAATGCTTTTCGAGCTCAGAATAGTTGGCTTCGGGTCCCCTGATCGATCGGCTGAGGCAATAAACTGGACGCTCTACCCCGTCTACTTCTTGGGCCAACAAGGCCCCCACAGACCTGGGTGTAGAGGTTAAGTAAAGCAAGAGTGGAACACCCTGCTGGGGCACGACCATGGTCTGTGGTGACATGAGGATCGCCTTGATCTGTTTGAATGCTTGTTGTTGGGGCGCCTCCCAATGCCATGGTGCGCTTTTGTGTGTCAAGTGCCGAAACGGCGTGATAAGTTCGGCCAAGGCAAGGATAAATCATCGAAGGTAGGAAACCTTGCCGAGGAAGCTCTTCAACTGTCTGGTGCTCTTAGGCGGGGGCATTTCTTGGATAGAAGCGGCTTTAGAAGGGTCAACGTCGATCCCTTGTCGACTAACCAAAAAGCCGAGGAATTTGCCGGAGGAGACTCCAAAGCCACATTTTAACAGATTCATCCGCATGTTGTACTGTCGACGACAATCAAAGACTGCTCACAGGTCCGTGTGATGATCGCCTTCCTTTTTCGACTTGATGATGAGGTCGTCGACGTAGTCGTCCACGGTACAGTGTATCATGTCATGAAAGATGGCGATCATGGCTCGCTGATAAGTAGCTCCCACATTCTTGAGACCGAAGGGCATGACTTTCCAACAAAAGTTACCTATTGGAGTCCGAAAGGCTGTCTTGGCGCAGTCGTCCGGGTTCATTCGAATTTGGTTGTAGTCAGCGAAACCATCCATGAAGGACAAGGCTCATATCTGGCGGCAGCTTCCGTAAGCATGTCAATATTAGGCAGTGGAAACTCATCTTTGGGACACGCTTTGTTCAGGTCGCGGAAGTCAATACAAACGCGTACTTGGCCGCTCTTCTTTTGGACAGAGACGATATTGGCCAGCCATATGGGATTAGTAATTGGTTCAATGAATCCGGCTTGTAGAAGCCGCTCGATCTCTCACTTGATCTTCAATTCGAGTTCTGGATGGAAGGATCTCAGATGCTGTCGGACAGGGCTAAACCCAGTGGCGATGTTGAGATGATGCGTCACCAAGGTGGGATCCAGCCCTAGCATCTCGTTGTAACTCCACGCAAATACATCACGATATTTGTGGAGGAGGGTAACCAATTCCTCTCTTCGGCCTGGGGCGAGTTTTGTGCCAATGTATGTCAATCGAGGTTCCTCACCCGAGTCGGCCAGGTTAATTTCTTCAAGATCTTTGGCCTGCGGTCGAGGGCTGTCTTCATAACAAGGTGGGGCAGCGCTCGGAGTAAGTTTAGGGTATGCGGGCAATGCTCGGCCGTACAGCACCATTCCGTTTTTACGGTCGGGTCAGAATCGAGGGGGTCAGATGACGAACCACCAGGGACCCCCGCACACCGTCATAACTGGTAAATCACTTTCCCATCTTTGACGATGCATCAGAAGGTAGGTTTAGACTTGTGCTTTTTGGGCTTAGGGGATGAGGGCAGAGAATCGGTCAAGACCGCGTGTGGCGGTGAAGAAGCTGATGTTTTTCTCTTATTGTTCTTCTTGGATTCGGACTTGGACTTGGGAGGTTTGTTTTCGCACAACTCATCCCATTCTGGAAATTTGGTGGAATGGATGTGAGTGGCGTTCTCACCCTCCGGGGCGAGCTCAGTGAAGAAAGAGGCCTCGACAAAGTAAGACTCGACATATTCGAAGGGTGCCCTAGTTGCGGGGATCGTTAGTGCTACCTCGTGTCCCACAGGACCGGCCACCAGTTTTACACATTGGTGGTACGTTGAGGGAACAAACTTGTTAACATGAATCCAAGGTCGTCCAAGCAGAAGGTGGAAAGAGGACTCGCTGTTAATCACATGAAAAGTGGTGTCTCGACGGACAGTGCCGACCATGAGGTCGACAGTGATGTGGCCGAGGGTAGACTGGGGGCCTTGCCCGAAGCCAGTAATCTTGACAGGGTCACGGATGATCTTCCTTGGTGGTATGCCGGCTTGCTGCAGGGTGATGAGAGGAATGATGTTGATTGAGGCGCCGCAGTCCACTAAGGCACGACGAAAGCCTGTGCCGTTAATAGTGCATTAGAGGTATAATGGTCGGTTGTGGTGTTCAATTGGCGGTGAGTCCTCGTCCGAGAAAACGAATGCGGTAGAAGGGACATGTCTGAGCTCGGCTTGGGCAGTGAAACATTCAGGACTGAGGCCTGTGGTGACCTCGATCAGAAAGTTTGAAAGGTAAGTTTGTGCCGTGGGTGAGAACCCCATTTCATCAAAAAAAGCTTTTAATCTTCGTCATTTGTCCGACTGAGGACGCTGGCTGAAGGGTGGGAGGAATACAAGGTGTGACCATAGAAGAGACCTTTACAGGAACTTCGGGGATTAGAGGCTCGGCGTGGTCTGTAACGGCCATGAGCACCTGATGCCCTCGATTGTTGTACCATGGTTCGGGTAAGGGTCCTTACGCACATCATTGTTCTTCTATAACTGTAGTTCGCCTGACACGACCTTTTTGCAAAGATGGTTCGTAGTGCGTTGCAGTTTTGGAGAGGATGACCAAGGGCTTGATGGAAGGGACAATAGTTGGGCCGGGTTCTTTCTTCGTCCGTGATGGGGATTCGCACAGGTGGTAGTCTGAAGTTACGGTCGTTAACAACCCATTTTGTCAAGAGTTCTTTCACCGTATTCAGGTCACTTGGAAAGGCATGAGGGTCTCCTGTTGTCTTCATTGTCAAGGCGTTGGTCCCTATCCGGGAGCAGACGCTTGGAGCCAGCGTAATTGCTGACACTGTTATGGTTGGTGTTATTGTTGTCGCGCTCAGCACTAGGTATGTTTGTCGAGGCCAGCAATGCATTCTACGTGCGAGTCCTCCATGGTTTGACAGGGCCGACCGTCTCGTAAGTACGTCGCACTGCTTCCTTAAGGTGCCCCCAAGACCTCAACTACAAGTTCTCAATGTGCACCCGGTAGATGTCGTTCATGTTTTTGATGCATATGGGGACCAATGTCTCGTCCTTGCTAAAATCTGTGCACTCGAGGCACTTAAGGTGAAAGCGTTGCACATATTTGGTTAAGTCTTCGCCGGAACTCTGGCGTATACTGGTGATGTCCACTATGGTGACGCGCTCGGTTTCATAGTGGAATTTGTCCAAGAATAGTTGGGCCATCTCATCCCAAGAATGGACTGTCCCTGCGGGGATCTAATGATACCAAGTGTATGCCAAGCCCGTGAGGGATTTGTGAAACTCCCTCATCTTCAAACTATCGCCCGGGCCATACTGTTCCAATGAGCAGACGAATCTTGTCAAATGCTCACGGGCGTTACCTTCGCGCCAGTTGAAGAGCACGAAAGTGGGTTGCTTGTATCTGAGTGGGTAGGGTACAGTGGCCATTTCATTGGCATACGGCGTGCGGTCTGTCCGTTGAGTTAGCGAGCCGGGTGTAGACTGCTGTGACAGCCGGCGGAGGAATGCATTGAAATCAGCTTTGGAGACATAATAAGGGAGTGGATCCTCCTGGCCAACTAGCGGCTGATGGCTGGCTGGGGCTGCTCGAGCCCCCGAGCCCCCTAACGGTGCAACTGGGTAGGTTGGTGGAGCAGGAGGACGATACGGGGCAGGAGTTGCCACGGGCACGTGTGCGGCAGCGTGGGTGGCTAGGTAAGACATGTCCACCACCTGGCCGGTCGTTTGATGTTGCTCTGTCAGGTAGGGGTCGGGCTCCATCTCGATGGACTCATGAGTTTCAGAAGAACTTCTGGCCGGTAAATGCTGTGGTGCAGTAACAGGGATGATTTGCTGCAGCAACGGTCCCGGATCCAGCTACGAGATGCAGTGTGCCAGCTATAGGCAGGGCGGATGTCGCGAGCCCCAACGTCAGGGGTCTGGAAGGCCGAGGCGGTAGTGGTCACGACACTGGGGCCTGGGCAGCGTCAGGGGACGGCCCAGGTAATGTGGGCTGGGCCGGTGGAATGACTTGCTGTGAGGCCATAATCTGCATGGATCTCTACATTTCCTTCATAGCGATCATGAGAGTGGCTTGCGAGTCTTGTATGCTGGCTATAGTAGGAGTGAACTGCTGAATGGCCGCAATGACTGCAACTTGCACATCATACGTGGGGTGGCCTTGGGGACGCAGGGCACTAGTCCCCTCTTGCTCGACCGGGTGGTCCTCTTCTTGCACAGGATGGATAAGGCTTTGGCTGGTAGCCCTCGTAACTTGCCGTTGCATAGGCATGATGCCTAAGTGTAGCAGACTGCAACACGATGTTCACCTCCCCAGCGGAGTCGCCAAAATGTTGATGCGAAAAAGGGTTCGATGCTATGTGGAGGTGCCACAAAGGATGCAGTCTGAGTCAGCTTACAGGTAGGCAACGCGGGAGACAGCAAGGATGGCGTAAGGGCTGAGAGCAAGGCTCCCCAGACAGGTCACGAGGGCTGGCAGCGCAGCGCAGGCAAGGCGACAACGAACAAGGGCGACAGTCGACTGTCCGGGTTAAGGATGCAGCGTTGAGGGTTCAGGGACGGGAGTCCAAGTGTGTTTCTCTCACTAGAATTCTAGAGAGAATGTCTTTTTAGAGAGAGAAAGTGAAAAGTTCAAATAAGAGAAAGATCCTTGAAAAAGCTCCAAAGTCTACTATTTATAGGCAAAAATGTGCATGTGTCATAAGTCGACATGTGTCACCCCCTGGGAACGACACATCGCCAGGGGGCCAAAGCACTGATCCTCCGTTAGGACTACCGGTCCTTAAGTTCGTGCTGCCCTGTCCTTGCGACATCTCTCTGCCTATCTGAGGAGACTGATCATGCCGCAGTAGCATGGTCAGAGTAGCCCGTTGCCCCAGCCTTCAGTCCAAGCCCTTACTGAATCCCACAAGGTGCGTCAAGAGACGCGCAGAGAACCTGATAGCAGTGAGGGTTCCCCCTGTAGCCAACTGCCATGCGGACTAGGCGCGATGTCCTCCAAGGACCTGCTCCAGTCCTGGAGTGACCCGTGGGTCATTGCCCTGGTGGTGTTGATGATCAACAGCAACATGAGTAACATGAGTGACCATGGTCACCGCTTAGTGCTTAGGGTCCGTTGAGGTAAAGTCTTCGCGTAGAAGCTCCCTGCAAGTGTGACGTCGGTGGCTTCAAGATTGTGCCGACGATGGTTCCAGGGTTGTGAGCCCATCCTGCTGTGAGGACCATGGCCCCTGGTGATTAAGCTGGCGATGGCGCTAAGCCCGTGATGGCGCTCAGGCCATGCCGCAGTTTGATTGAGCCGGCGATGGCATACAGCCTGTCCCGCAGTTGATTGAGCTGGCGATGGCACTAAGCCCGTGATGGCGCTCAGCCCATGCTGCAGTTTGATTGAGCCGGCAACGGCATACAGCCCGTCCCGCGGTTGATTGAGCCAGTGATGGCGCTAAGCCCGTGATGGCACTCAGCCCATGGCAGAGTTTGATTGAGCCGGCGACAGCATACAGCCCGTCCCGCAGTTGGTTGAGCTGGCGATGGCGCTAAGCCCGTGATGGCGCTCAGCCCATGCCGTAGTTGATTGAGCCGGCGAGGGCATACAGCCCATCCCGCAGTTGATTGAGCCAGCGATGGCACTAAGCCCGTGATGGCGCTCAGCCCATGCCGCAGTTTGATTGAGCCAGCGAGGGCATACAGCCCGTCCCGCAGTTGATTAAGCCGGCCGATGGCGCTAAGCCCATGATGGCGCTCAGCCATGCCTCAGTTTGATTGAGCCGGTGACAGCATACAGCTTGTCCAGCAGTTAATTGAGCCGGCGATGGCGCTAAGCCCGTGATGGTGCTCAGCCCATGCCGCAGGGAGAGGTCCTCGTGCCGGAGCACTACGAGCGGAGCCCCCGAATGCTGCACACTCCGGAGAGTGCGTTGAAGCATGTTCAACTTCCATGGCGGGGGCTCATGGTGTTGTCAATATGTGTGATGCCCGGAGGCTTGTAACATGGTTATGGTGCATGGGCGCGGTGACAACTGTCACGAAGCACTACCTAGTGCCAGGGTCACGTATCATTAGCGGGGCGCAAGGGCGGGGCGACGACTGTCGCGGAGCAATAGTTAGTGCCGGGGGCACGTATCATCAGCGGGGCGCAAGGGCGCGGCGACGACTGTCGCGGAACAATACTTAGTGCCGGGGGCACGTATCATCAGCGGGACACAAGGGCGCGGCGACGACTGTCGCGGAGCAATACTTAGTGCCGGGGGCACGTATCATCTGCGGGGCGCAAGGGCGCGGCGATGACTGTCGCGGAGCAATACTTAGGATAGTGTGCTGCCGTCGTGACGATTGCACACGGTTGGCGACGAGCGCCAAATGACCATCGGTGTTGAGCGCGGATGGTAGAGAGCGTGATGAGTGACGTCGGGGGTTTAGGAATGACTCTGGCAAGGCAAAAGGGTGGCCGACCACGGGGCCGACCCCTCACAACAAGGGGGGGTGGCCGACCCCCTGGAGAAAGGGGTGGCCGACCCCGTTAGGAAAGGGGTGGCCGACCCCCTTAGGAAAGGAGTGGCCGACCCCTTCCTTTTTCCAACAGTTTGACCGTGTTGATGTCGCTGCACTGGTGATGCCTGTGGATGCTCGGAAGGAGATGCGATTTGACCTGCTTTTGGCATTGAATAATTGACTGTTGACTAGATGATGTGTCGCGCGACCCGGGTCCCTTAGCGGGCCCCCGGGGTCTGGCCAGGATAGGGTATGAACAGTTACTATCTGCTCTAAATTCTCAAGATGTTAGAGAATGGGCCTAACAATGTTATCGTGCTCAATACTCTCTCTCATGTGCAAGCCTCTGATTGCACGTGGAGAGACAAATCAAGACAGAAATAAACTGAAACTGAATGCAAATAGTATTATGATAAAGGGAGCGTAGATATGTAAGCGGAAAGAATCGAATCCAAGACCTTACTAAACCAGAGCTCTGATATCATCTTAGAGAAGATGGTAACTCAACAATACCAAATTCTCTGAATTTCTTAGTCATAGACACCATTTACCTTACGTAATTAACAGCCTAATCTAGGAACTAGAAACAGTCTTGGTTGTAGTCCTTTGGCAAAAGATTCCCAAATTGTGGGGTGTTTAGATCGTGTCATTGCTTTGAAGGTGGATTTCTCTTTTCAATGCTTCAATTTTAATGTAATTGTAGATAATATTAGTTTGTTTATTAATTGAAGTTAACCGTACCCATAGGCTGGAATTAGGAGTAGGATGAATAATGTCTGCAAAAGCACTTCTTTATTCGTCCGTTTATTATTTGTTGTAGACTTCATCAGTTATTTTGTAGGTTCTTTCTGAGATCACGTAGAATTTTTTTTTTTTAATAAAGCATGAAGAACAATTACATTATCAATATACAGCTAAATAAGATCCATCCAACTAAACGAGTCGGACAAACCAAAAGCTTGTTTATTCCAAGTATTCAGTTGTGAAAGAAAACAAATAACCCTTTATTGAAGGTAGAGAACACAAAGGACAAGGCTTGATCAGATTCTTAATTTACTTGCAATCAGTAACTCTTGCGCTTTAGAACGAGGAACATGTCACAATCTTTACGGATTTCCTTCTCAAAGACGAGATAATTTTCCGTTAGCTTCTTGGTGTAGATTTCGAACAGTTGATCCAAGATTTCGCTTCCAAAGTGATCTGTTACTATTGCCTCCATGATCGCTCTTACTTGGGCGGAGGTCCTCTTGACATCAAATGGCAAGTGCCTCATCGGATGATCCAACGTGCCATAGCTCTCTATGCTGAAGCAATTGTTCATCTCTATCACCATCTTCAAATCCTCAGCGGACGGATGGTATTGAGGCAAGTTGAAGGAGTCAACTTTATCTTCATCTATGGCACCCTGCAACAAGATGACTCAATTAATGCCAATTCTCAGTGATATTCTGATATTTTATTGTAATTGGAAAGATCAAAACGCGGATCTATGTAGGGCATGCAGTATAATTTACTGTTAAAAGCAAATAATAATGTTTGGTAGTTGGATTACTACAACTATGACACTAGAATAATAGATCGATCTATGAGAATGGCCCTTGAAGAATTATTAAACCAATTAATCTCCTAGACTTCTTCCAATCATTGCTATGACAAATAAGGTTATAAACAACATAAAACAGAAGTAGCAAGTCAGTCATGTGGTCACTCATGAAACCACTGTGGCAGTATGCATGCACTAGCATTCTTGCAGAAGCATAGACACTGCTTATTCTCAAAGATTCGAAAAACTTAATTAGTACTGTTTCGTACCCATTTACTCACCATCTATTCTAATTTCTCCAAAGGCTGTGATGTACCCTGAAAACGAAATCACTTTCCTAAAACAATTATCTCGATAACTTTATGTATCAGGCTAGGAAATAAGACTCCGCCAAACAGTTAAGAAGTAGTCATATAACGAAAAAAGTAGGAATTCATTTTCAAGAATCGCATGACTTAAGAAATGGGGCAGGAAAATTTTCAGGGTTATTTTTCTAGCCTCAGAGCAAGGAATTTTGTACATGGTTGTACAACTGCACTAACATATCTTTCTCTGACGTCAAAGAGGATAGTTCGAGCATTACGATTGGCCACAAGAACAATGATCTCATCTCGTGGGAGAAAGGGAATAGCATTTTCTTGAAATGCATGACTTGATGTTAGTTGGTCGATCTGTTATTGAGATCAATAAGAGGCCACACAAGGTTCGTTTTAAATAATGCACACGGTTTTGATAGGGAATAGTGATTTTTGTCAGTACATACCGTCTTGGCCAAGTCCATGAGGCTAGCACCCAAGAGCGCGTGCAGCATACCAGCACCAGTCTTAGAGAAAAGGGTCTCTCCTTTGGGAAGACCAGGCAACAACAGCACCATTAACCCTCCCCCGACAAGTTCTTCAGCTCTTGATTTGAGGAAAATATCCATGTCCTTCTGAAACTGAACAAAATATGCCTTCGTAACATGTTTTTCTACTCCCGTGTAGTGAATTTTACCTTTGTTCCATGCAGGAGAAGTTTTGTCTTGAATTTCTTTGGGAACCTTTGAGAGCCAGTGGAGTGCGTAAGAGCAATGCGCAAAGTGGACGCTTGCCTTGGGAAGTACGCGTTGGTAGAAAGAACCTGGCACTCCAGCAGCAAAGTATTGGCCTGAGGGAGGGATGGACTTGAAGAGAATGTTGAAATCGTTGTCCACGTGATCGTTGAAGAAAACTTGGAACTCTGGAGGGGATTGTTGAATGGAATGGTACTTGAGCTCCACGGCATCCACGACGTTTTGCATGCCGAAGAATGTGTTGGGTCCTGTCGAACAGCCGTAGTCCGCGATGCGAAATGAGGTGCAAGAATTGATATTAGGGTTGGTGAGATCGAGCTTTTCTTCTACTGCTCGAACGATCACATCTTTTGCAGCGTCTATTACTCCTCTCTATCGTCAACAAAAGAAAACGCATTAACGTTATGTTGGATCCTCTCCAGTGCAAAACTAGATGGAAAATAGATGTCGATACTCTCTGAGTTTCAGCTACAACAAATGTTTCTAAAGATACTTCCAATAAGGAAACATGGGCAGAAAAGGCAGCAGATCGAACATCGAAACTACTAGAACTATAAAATTTCATTAAATTCGGCCACATTTCAAGTAAGATTATGTTGTTTGAAGTGGCCCCAACATTATTTAGCAATACGTTTCAATTTCGTGGCCCTTGTGATGCCTTATGGCCAAACTGTTTGATGTTTGCATCCTTATGGAGCATTTGCGACAAAAGTGTTGCTAGAAATATGTAGGAAAGATGTTGTTGCTAAAACTAGTATTCTGTTGCCTATTGTGATCGGTCACCAAACCGGATCCCCAACCATGCATGGTGAGCGAAGTATATACTTGGTAATAGCTAAATTACGCGAGCATGTTCGTACATTAGGGTTGTCCCTGAAAGTGCAAAACTTTGTAGGTGGTCAATGTTTGGAGTTTTAGATTATACAAGAGAAAGAAAATAAAAGATTGAGCCTCTATGCGTACCTGATAGGTAGAATTTTGAGAATAGCTAGTTAGGCCATCTCCACCCTTCATGGGATATGCTTCCTGGGTTTCCGTTGTTGGGGCCATGTCTTCCTAGACTTTGTGTTGTCTCTCTTTTGTGGTTTACCTCGGTGGGAGATAGCAACTTGGTGCATGCTTGAATTGGCTTTATAGGCGCTGGGTGTCAAGTTTTACGATTATTTTACTGCTATCATTGTCATTCTTCATGTATGCTGCACATGCAACTTAGTAATCTTTGTAATACTTTCACCTTATATAAAACTTTGTTGCTAATTAATGATGTATCACGACAAACTTTAAGTGTGGTAAGTCTTCAAATTAATGTGTTCTCAAAGTATCCAAACTTTAACCTTGGCTAGGTTTTCGAAAAACAGAGGTAACGCTTTCTAAAGCAAAATTTTTGTATCGCGCATGCACTCCTGATTTCACACCCGAACTGAATGAAAACGGACGATTTGGTGTCGATTTGACCGTTCAGACTAATTGCCACAGGAACTGGTGCGTAGAGTCCATTGTCCACTACTTATGGCAGCACAAATGGATGCGTACGTAGCAGTGATGCCATTGAGCCCCTTCCGTGATATTTTAACTTGTAAGAATATCTAGTATTAGCTATGGTTGTCTAGTTATGTGCATTGTGTACATATTACGCTCTGTAACCCGTAATCGCATTACATATCTAGGATCTAGCAACATGCAGATAGAAAAGCCCTTTAGCACTTCTGCAAGGACTTTGTTTAGGTGCAGATGGATTCTCTCACCATATGCTGTTTCGTTATTAATTCCAAATAATACTATTCACCTTAACTTAAAAATGACTGAGGTGATATAAGCGAACAAAGTAGCTGTTTCTGCTGATAGCAGCCCTTAGGTAGACAAAATAAAAAAAAATGAAGGCACACCCCACCCATTTTGTTATTTTGCTTGCTTCGCAAATACTAACATAATGACTCGTGAACCATGCTCCTCCTAGTTTTTGTTCATCCATTGTTGACGACACATGTGACATCCAATGCAAAATAGAAATATTCACTCAGGGTACTCAAAGATTCCTCAATACTACGAGTTGTTTTTCATTAAGGGTACCTTGGAAATCATCGTGGTTTCAGTTTTCAAACAAATAAAACTAAGCACTCTTTTGGTTTTCATTTTTTTCCTACAAACAGATGTGTGCGTGGTAAGCAAAGTTTTATCTTCTAGTTTCTTCTTCATTATTTTTTCTCCTTTTTTCCTTCTAAAATTGGATTTCTCTCCGAAAGAACTCCTCTGGTCAGCTCCGAAGCACCATACCAGTCACCACCACTACCACTATCATGTGGGTCCCTAAATACACCTAGAGGGGGGGGGGGGTGAATAGGTGTTTTACAGCTTTGAGTATAAATTAAAAACTGAGATACAAAGTGATGACAAATATAACAGTGATAAATTTAACACAGAGATTTATATTGGTTCGGCCCCACCAGCCTACGTCCAGTCCTCGAGCACTCCACGCAAGGGAGACCTACTCGAGCCTTTCACTAAACCAACTAGCTTTGGGTGCTAGCTCAAACCGCAGTACAATTTCCGAAACCCTTCCAATGTTTCTAACAGATTACAAATGAAAAGAAATTTACAAGTTGAATGTAAACAAACAAGCTCCTTCTTAAGCAAATATTACAGTGAAGAATAAGATTTAAGCCTTCTTATGTGAGAAGATCTATATCCTTTCAAGAACCAAACCAAGAAACTTACTATGAACAATCTCAAAGATAAAAACTCACTCGATAGAGATTGAAAGATAAGATGTCAAGATGAGAGAGAGTTTTTGAGATGTGTTTGAGAGTATGAAAAGGATTTTCGCTTCGTGAGTCGTTAATGCTCCCAAGGACCCTCTATTTATATATGTAGCAGAAGTGAACCGTTAGGAGGGAAAAGTCCAAAAAACAAGAATTCGACTAAAAGTTTTTGTTTCGACTAAAACTTTTAACTTTGACTGAAAGTCTTGGCTTCGACCGAAAGTTACGGCTTCGACCGAAAGTCTTGGCTTCGACTGAAAGTCTTGGCTTCGACTGAAACACTTGACTTCGACTGAAACTAATGACTTCGACTAAAACTGATGACTTCGACTGAAATGCTTGACTTCGACTAAAACACTTGACTTCGACTAAAATGCTTGACTTCGACTAAAACTGATGACTTCGACTGAAATGCATGACTTCGCCTAAAACTGATGACTTCGACTGAAATGCTTGACTTCGACTAAAACTGATTTGGTTCTTTACTAGAATTTCTGTCAGATCTTTTAAGAAAGACTTATACTGACAAGAGAAAAAAGAATTTGACATCAGGTTCTTGCATCTTCAATGTAGTCCATGGCTTTAAGTCCCGAGTCCAAGTTCTGATACAGGCTTTGTCCATGTCAAGATCTTGTCTTTGTTTGATTAAGAGATAAATCCTGAAATGTTTATCTTAATAAAGTTGTCAGATTCATGTTAGAGATAATATGTCTGGAATCATCAAAATCAATAAGTCAACAATCTCCCCCTTTTTGATGATGACAATATTAGTTCTAACAAAAAACGATATACTCCCCCTTAATCAGTTAAACATTTACTCAAGGATATAACATAAAGAGCATCTTATAAAATTTTAATCAAAGAATTAATAAAGATGTATACAAAAGAATGATCAACAAGTATTTGTTCTCCCCCTTTGTCTAATCAAAAAGAGGGGCTGCTAAAGCAACAAGCAAAAGAAGAAATGAATAAAACAAAAACTAAGGCCGATGGCGGCGAGCACCCTGGGTAGAGGAGGGATCAGCAGGTGGAGGAGCGGTCGTGGGGACTTCAATGACTTCGACGACACGAGGAGAGCGCGGCTACGGAAGGTTGTAGGGAAGATGTGGGTTAAAGAACCATTCTTCCCCTTCAGTGCCAGTGTGTTGAGAAGGAAAAATATCCGGACGACTCACCCGAAAGTCGTGTGCCTGATCGAAGATCTGATAGGCTAGGTAGCGGTTTTGTTCAGTCAGAATGCTCGTAGTGAGATAAGCCTGGCGATGATGATCTCAGAGGGCAGTTTCCTGCTGGTGACGAAGATCTTGCTGCATCCGACTCAAACATTCCATGAGGGGAGTGTGATTGAGGGGAAGAGAGGAAAGGTTAGCAGTAAGGTCATTAAGCAGGTTGTGAAAGTCGATTTGGTTCGATAGAAGCTGAGCGGAGGAGTGTTGAACCGACTACTGAAGGGCAGTAAGCTCATGAAGGAGAGCAGTGTGGTTAGCTGCAACAGTAGCAGCAAGGGTGGTTTGTGATTCAAGAATTAACTGAATCGAAGTAAAAAGTTAGGAAAGAGTTTCAGAGAGGTTGGGGGTGTCGGAAGAGAGGAACGCATCAAAATTTAGGTTGGAGAAGTCATCAAGCGGACTAGAGGAAAAAGGGTGAGGAGTGGGCAGATGTGGGATCGAGGAGGAAGGGTCAGTTTGAGGAAAAGGGAATGAGCTAGATGGGTCAGTCTGTGCAGGGGGGATGAACGGAGTAGAAGAAGGTGGTGTTGGTGGAATAGACGAGGGAGGAGCAAAAAACGCAGCTGAAGGAATTTCGGGAGTAGGCGAGGGAGGAGGAAGAGAAGCAAGAGCAGAGGACGGAATAGACTGGGTGTGAGAAGGATCAGTAGCAGTGACGTGCTCAAGAAGGACAGTGTCGGAGGTGAGATCAGAGCGACGGACGAAACCAGCACGACGAAGAGAGGTTTCGTCAAGAACATGGTGACTCGGAAGGGGGATACACTCCGAGGTAGAGGTGGGTAGAGGGACATGAAAATGTTCAAAAACACGGGTGAGCAGGAGTCCGAAAGGAAGATTGGCAGAGGATTTTGTTTTTCGGGCATTCATTACGAGCATGATGATGCCAGCAATGTTTAAAGGAGAACCCCGAATGAAGTGGGTGAGAAGGATGATGTCTAAATAGGAAAAGGTAGCATAAGATCCTGAGCGAGCAGAGAGATTATAACAAAGGATAAGATGAAGAACACGGTGAAGAGGAGAGAGGTCACCTAGACTAGGTTTACGGGGCCGAGAAATGGACGGGTCGCCTAGAAGAGTTTGGGTTTGTTGGAGGGGAGTAAAAGAGCTGGAGGTACACCACGTGTTTGCGGTGAAGACAAGGGTTGAGGATGAATTGGTGAAACCGAGTATTTGGGCTAAGGTGGTGGCATCGAGACGTATGTGGACTCCATTCACAGAAGTGGTCAGAGAGGAGGGTGGTGGAGCAAAAAAATGCATGTTGGAGTAGAACATGCGAACAAGGGCCGGGTAATAAGTGGCGGAGGAGAGAGAATGGAGAGACATCCCATTCGTTCAAAAATGCTGGTAAGGCCAAGTTGAGTCATGAGAGCGACATCACTTGGGCGACCGGGGATGACCTCGCGATTGACGAAACTGGTATAGTAGGTGAGTTGGTCTTCGACGGAGGGGAAGAAATGGGGAATGTGAAGTATATCGGTAGGTGAGATATAGGGACAGGTAGGGGGTGGACATGTTGGTGGCGGTGCAGATGAAGATGAAGAAGGGGCAGCAGGTGGAGGAGGAGTTGGAGTAACAGTACCTGAGGATGGTGGAGCATGGGATGGCGGAGGAACTGGTGCAGAGGACGAAGGACGGGTAGTAGCGGCTGAAGATTTACGAGTGCGGCGGCAGGAGGATGGCGGTGGAGTAGCAGCAGCAGCAGTAACAGGGGCATCAGTCGAGGCAGGAGCCGCGTCAGACTCATCGTCAGAGTCAATGAGCAGACGACGACGACGACTACGAGGATGTGGATTCGGGTCCATGAGGGTCCTTGTAGTGACAGGTGGACAGGAGAGAGAAGAAAAGTATGAGTCTGTGAAAACGAAAAGCAAATAACGAAAAGGGAACAGTAAAAAGTTAAAGTGAAAAAGGTGGGCCAATTTATAGACGACAAACTTTTAGTCGACTGAAACATGACTTTCAGTCGACGGATCAGGTTTTAGTCGACTGAAAGTGTACTTTGAGTCGACTTAAATCGAATGATCCTGAAAGTGAAAGACGACTCGCATTCAACTGAAAGTGAAGTTTTAGTCGACTGAAAAAGTACTTTTAGTCGACTGAAAATCTTTTAGTCGACTGAAAACCTTTTAGTCGACTAAACGATGAATGAGCAAAAATTTGAAGCGGTCATTTTGATAAAAAGGAATTTAACTAAGATCACACATTCCTAAGCGACGACGAAGTGAACAAAAGGAGGATTCAGCTAACGGTTTTGTAAATATATCAGCGAGCTGATCTTCAGAGCCAACTTTCTTGAGTTCTATTAATCCTTTCTGAACGTTGTCTCGGAGAAAATGGTGACGAATATCGATGTGCTTCGTGCGTGAGTGTTGGACTAGGATTTTTACTAATGTCAATAGCACTGCTACTATCGCACATAATAGGAATATGATCTATGAAGACACCAAAATCTCGTAAAGTTTGACGCATCCATAATACTTGGGCACAACAGCTTCCAGCTGCAACATATTCCGCTTCAGCAGTCCACAGAAGTTTGTTTCTTACTATGCCACGACACTAAAGCATCGCCGAGGAACTGACATGTGCCACTAGTACTCTTTCGATCAACAAGACATCCAGCATAATCAGAGTCAGAAAAACCTACTAGATCTAGCGAGGAGTTTCGTGGATACCAGAGTCCCAAATTTAAAGTTCCAGAAAGATATTTAAAAATACGTTTAACTGCAGAAAGATGAGATTCTTTGGGACAAGCTTGAAAACGAGCACAAATGCATACACTAAACATTATGTCAGGTCTAGAAGCAGTAAGGTAGAGCAAACTACCAATCATGCCACGGTAAAGCTTGTTATCTACATCTTTACCATTTTCATCTTTCACAAGATTAACGCTAGGAGAAATCGGGGTCCCTCTAAGTTTAGCATTATCCAAGCCAAACCTTTTCAAAAGCTCCCGTGAGTACTTAGACTGACTTATAAAAATTCCTTCTTTTGACTGCTTGATCTGAAGTCCAAGGAAAAAAGTAAGTTCTCCCATCATACTCATCTCAAATTCCCTGCGCATATTCTCAGCAAACTCTTGGCATAAGTCATCGTCAGTGGCACCAAAAATAATGTCATCAACATATATTTGAACAATTAAGATATGCGAATTCCGAATTTTCGTGAAGAGTGTGGTATCGACTTTGCCACGAGAGAATCCATGATCAATGAGAAAGCTGCTAAGACGATCATACCAAGCTCGAGGGGCTTGTTTAAGACCGTACAAAGCCTTTTTCAGCTTGAAAACATGATCGGGGTATTTTTCATTTACAAAACCAGGAGGTTGTTTAACAAAAACTTCCTCCTGTATTACCCCATTCAAGAAAGCACTTTTCACATCCATTTGAAAAAGTTTAAAATTCAAATGACATGAAAATGCCAAAAGCATTCGGATAGCTTCAAGCCGAGCAACTGGGGCAAAGGTTTCATCAAAATCAACCCCTTCGACTTGATTGTATCCTTGAGCAACTAGTCTAGCTTTGTTACGAACAATATGGCCATTTTCATCAAGTTTGTTTCGAAAAACCCACTTAGTTCCAATGACCTTTTGTTGAACAGGAGCCGGGACTAGTGACCAAACATTGCTTCTCTCAAATTGATTCAATTCATCTTGCATGGCAAGAATCCATTCAGAATCGTTTAGAGCCTCTGAAATATTTTTAGGCTCAGTTTGAGAAAGAAAAGCAAATTCCGCACAAAAAAGATTTACCGTAGATCGTGTAGTAACTCCGCGTTCCACATTACCTATGACTTGATGATGTATTTCCAACTTTTTGGAAGTGGCTGTGTCACATCACTGTTGTTGTGAGTGGATGTAGTGCACTCCCCCTCGGTTGAAGAAACATTAAGTTTGTTGTTCAAGTCCAGTGATAGTTCTTCACTGTCATCACCTGCATTCTTACTAGGTTTTTCAACGTTAGATTCTTCAAATACTACATGCATAGATTCTTCAATAGTCATAGTTCTACGGTTATAAATTCTATATGCTCTACTTTTTAAAGAATAACCAAGAAATATTCCCTCGTCAGATTTCGCATCGAACTTTCCCAAATTTTCACGATTGTTCAAAATAAAACATTTACAGCCGAAAACCTTGAAATAATCGATTTTTGGTTTTCGATTTGAGAACAATTCGTAAGGAGTTTTATCAAGAATTGGTCTGATGAGTACCCTGTTCAACACGTAACAAGAAGTGCTGACGGCTTCGGCCCAAAAATATTTTGGCAGAGAATTTTCATGAAGCATGGTTCTGGCCATTTCCTGCAAAGTACGATTCTTTCTCTCTACAACCCCATTTTGTTGAGGTGTTCGAGGAGCAGAAAACTCATGTGAAATGCCATTTTCAATGCAAAAAGGAATAAAATCTTTTTCAAATTCACCGCCATGATCACTTCTAATTTTTATAAGCTTCAACTCCTTCTCATTTTGAAGCAGTTTAACAAGACTAATTTCAAACGCCTCATCCTTATGAGTTAGAAAAAGAACCCAGGTGTACCTGGAGAAATCATCAACAATAACGAAAGTATAAAATTTTCCACCAAGGCTGACATTTCTCGAAGGGCCAAAAAGATCTAAATGAAGGAGTTGAAGAGGGCGAGAAGTGGAAACGACATTTTTGGCTTGAAAGGATGTTTTTGACTGTTTACCATATTGACAGGCATCACAGACCTTATCCTTGACAAACCTTAGCTTAGGAAGGCCTCTGACAAGCTCTTTCGAGAGAAGTTTCTTGATTAGGTCCATGTGAACATGACCTAATCTACGATGCCACAACCAAATATCATTATGCTGAGCGGAAAGACAAACTTCCCGTGAAGGGTCAGATGCATCAAAAGATAAAGTATAGATATTACCATCTCTCTTACCGACCAAGGTACCTCCATCTGACGCATGACAGATTAGGCATTTATCGCCTTCGAACTGCACTTTGTGTCCGCTATCGATGAGTTGACTGATACTTATTAGATTGAACTTCAACCCATCAACCAAGGATACATTGTCTATAGTAATGGAGCCTGTACCAATTTTACCTTTACCAATGATCTTCCCATTTGAATTGTCTCCAAAGGTAACAAGTCCTCCATTCTTCGGAGTGATGTGAGAGAAAAGAGAGCGATCACCGGTCATATGTCTAGAACATCCGCTGTCGAGAATCCATTTGTTGGAATTTGTCCTTGCTTTCAAGCATACCTACAATAGACTCTGGTTTCGTTCCTTTAGGTACCCACACTTTCTTGGGTCCTGGAAGATTAGATAAACGAAATTTTGGCACCCAAACTTGTTTCACTTTGTTTTTTGTAATAAAAGAGAATGCCTTATTTCTGACAGCACTACGAGGACAATTTTTAGCTAAGTGCCCTTTCTTTTTACATACTGTACAGAGTGTGAAGGGCGAGCAAGAAGCTAAATTTTTGTGAAAGAAGTTTTTATAGTCCTTTTGCTTCTTTGAAGAGTCGTATCCAATTCCACATTTCTCAAAGACACATCTTTGTCTTCCCAAAAGAATATCTAAATTCTCTCTTCCTTGAGTAAATTTTGAAAGGGTAAAATTCAGATCTTCAATCTCCTTTTCTAGATTAATTTTTTGCATAGAAATATCTTCCAGTTGAGATTTTAAAAGATTGTTTTCAACTGGAGCTTTTACTTCATGGAGAGACTGAATTTTAGAGGACAAAAGAGAATTTTCATTCTTAGAAGCGTTCATATTATTTTTCAAGGAAGTATTTTCAAAAATATAGAGTTCAATCTTTTTTTGAAATTCTTCCTTTTCGCCTTCCAACTCTTCAACAGTATTAATTAAAGAAAGAGCTTTACTTTTTAGCTTGGCATTCTTAACTTTTAACTTTTCATAATTTTCATTTAGTTCTAGAAAAGCTGACTTGAGTTCATTGAAATCAGGATTCTCAGAGATTACCTTGGAATTTTCGTCTTTGGCCATGAAGCAAAGTTGGGCTACTTCATCATCCTCGTTAATTTCTTTGTCACTTTCATCCGAGTCATCCCAAGTCAGCAGAGCTTTTCTAGGCTTGAACTTCTTTTCTCTGAAATCTCGACTGTTGCTACTTACAGTCTTGTTCTTGAGTTGTGGACAGTATTTTTTGATGTGCCCAGTTCTACCACACTCATAGCAGGCGTCAGCACTTTCCTTTACATTCCAATCACCATTATTTCTCTGATGTGATTGGATTGTAGGATTTCTCCTAATCTTCCCGTCTCGCTTGCTTGCAAGAAACTTCTTGAACTTTCGAGTGATTAGTGCCATTTCAGGATCAGATTCGTCGCTGCTTTCTGAAAGTTCATGTGAGGCCTCAGCTCTAAGAGCTAAGTTCTTCTTCTTGGAGATAGTTTCTTCTTCGTCATGAATTTTCATTGTAATTTCATGAGTCATTAGAGAACCTACCAATTCTTCGAGTTTCAGCACATTCAAATCCTTTGCCTCTTGAATGGCTGTAAGCTTTGCTTCCCATCTTTTTGGGAGAGATCTGAGAACTTTTCGAACAACTTCTTTCTCGGGGTAGATTTTACCCAAAAGCTTTAGTCCATTTATAATAAATGTGAATCTGGAGTACATCTCATATATGAACTCGTGCTCCTTCATTTTGAAAGCCTCATACTGCTGAACCAACATATTGATCTTGGTCTCCTTTACTTGATTTGTACCTTCATGAGTAACTTCCAACAACCTCCACATTTCTCTAGTAGTCTCACATGCTGAGACTCGATTGTACTCATTCATGTCGAGGCCATAGCTGATAATGTTCTTAGCTTTGTCATCCATAGAGAAGAGCTGCGCCTCATGAGAGTCCATTTCAAGAATTTCTTTCGGAATCTTGGTTCCATCTGGTCCATCCTTCATCGGAATTATAGGACCATTTTCAACAACATACCAGACGTGTGTATCCTGCCTGAGAAAATTCCTCATGCGATTCTTCTAGTAGCTGTAGTTGTCATTTTTCAACAGTGGTGGCCTGGTGGTTGCTGAACCTTCTTCCATAACGCGATCTTTAGCTCTTGACGATTAAGTCAAAGAAAATAACCAGAGCACACGACTCTGATACCACTTGTGGGTCCCTAAATACACCTAGAGGGGGGTGAATAGGTGTTTTACAGCTTTGAGTATAAATTAAAAACTGAGATACAAAGTGATGACAAATGTAACAGTGATAAATTTAACACAGAGATTTATACTGGTTCGGCCCTACCAGCCTACGTCCAGTCCTCGAGCACTCCACGCAAGGGAGACTTACTCAAGCCTTTCACTAAACTAACTAGCTCAAACCGCAGTACAATTTCTGAAACCCTTCCAAGGTTTCCAACAGATTACAATGAAAAGAGATTTACAAGTTGAATGTAAACAAACAAGCTCCTTCTTAAGCAAATATTACAATGAAGAATAAGATTTAAGCCTTCTTAGGTGGGAAGATCTATATCCTTTCAAGAACCAAACCAAGAAGCTTACTATGAACAATCTCAAAGATAAAAACTCACTCGATAGAGATTGAAAGATAAGATGTCAAGATGAGAGAGAGTTTTTGAGATGTGTTTGAGAGTATGAAAAGGATTTTCGCTTCGTGAGTCGTTAATGCTCCCAAGGACCCTCTATTTATATATGTAGCAGAAGTGAACCGTTAGGAGGGAAAAGTCCAAAAAACAAGAATTCGACTAAAAGTTTTTGTTTCAACTAAAACTTTTAGCTTCGACTGAAAGTCTTGGCTTCGACCGAAAGTTACGGCTTCGACCGAAAGTCTTGGCTTCGACCGAAAGTCATGGCTTCGACTGAAAGTCTTGGCTTCGACTAAAACACTTGACTTCGACTGAAATGCTTGACTTCGACTAAAACTGATGACTTCGACTGAAATGCTTGACTTCGACTAAAACACTTGACTTCGACTAAAATGCTTGACTTCGACTAAAACTGATGACTTCGATTGAAATGCTTGACTTCGACTAAAACACTTGACTTCGACTAAAATGCTTGACTTCAACTAAAACTGATTTGGTTCTTTACTAGAATTTATGTCAGATCTTTTAAGAAAGACTTATACTGACAAGAGAAAAAAGAATTTGACATCAGGTTCTTGCATCTTCAATGTAGTCCATGGCTTTAAGTCCCAAGTCCAAGTTCTGATACAAGCTTTGTCCATGTCAAGATCTTGTCTTTGTTTGATTAAGAGATAAATCCTGAAATGTTTATCTTAATAAAGTTGTCAGATTCATGTTAGAGATAATATGTCTGGAATCATCAAAATCAATAAGTCAACATATCAAACCACCTCCACCACCTTATCAAATCACAACACCACCACCACAACCCCTTTGTCAAATTAAATTATAACAACAACACTACCATTACCCCCACCAATTAAAAACCCTTAACTACTGAAACAATCACCCAATTAAAAGCCACTATCAACTTAAGCACCATCTTTCACCATATGTATGACGGATCATAACCACCATTAAGTTGTGCCACAGCTAAACTCTTTAAACATGGGGACTGATGCGTACCGCCTAGAAAAAAATCCCGAAAAAAGAGAATTTTACAGAGTTGCCATTTTATTTAATAAGGGAAAATAAGAAGGAAAAAAAATAAAAACAAAACCAAAAAAGTGACACAAAATTCTTAGCTACTCGTTGTGCCTTTTAGGTCTCTACTTCATTTCTAGTGATTCATAGCCTTAAAACATGTAGCATGTAAGAATATGACAAAACCAAACCTAAATTAATTTTTTTATGTTATTTGACTTGAACTCAACAACCACTGTAGTTCGACACTGGTCCTACGGGAGGTAGTCTACAATCCAGTACTTAAACCTACCCTACAATCCAGTACTTAAACCTACCCAATGAAAGTGAAAATAACTTCTTGTTTTGAAATGAAATGTGACTATATGGGGAAGAGATGAAAATCTATATGATTTCCACCCTATGAAAGCTTAATATAAATTACCTCGCGATGCAGCTTGCCTTAACGATTCGTGAACGCTCGCCCGTTGTATCCATGATGCAAAAAACAAAGTGATGTTTTTGGAGTGATTTGGATGGCTAAGATTCTCTAGGGAGGTAGTTAATTGGACTTCACTTCCTGAGGAAATGGCGTGCAAACTCTAAATAGAATAAGCTCCTAAACTTAAAGTCTGATCTTTAAAATGGAGGCCAAAACTGCTTTTAATAGTGCTCAGGATCGCAAAATCGCATAAGATTGGCAATGCCAATCTGCATGGTTGGAGATAAGTCAGAATAAGTTATAAATCGCAGATTGACAAAAGTCAACTAACCGATCGGTTAGTCCAAAACCTCCCGGTTCACCCTATTTATTAAATATATTTTTCCTAATTTTGGGACATTGTCTGACCCTAATTTTGATAATTTTCTCTAAAATCACCAAAGATTCTGGATAAGCTATTTCTTAACCATAAAATGGATTGATTTAATCTTCACATCAAGGAAAAATCATGGATTATTTTTCAAAGTCATTATAGCTAAGTTGCATCATTTAAGATAATCTAGACCATGGATCTAACCTAATCTACATGGGTTGGACTAATGCAGTGGACCGAGTTGGATTGTACTGAATTGGACTGGACAATTAGACTAGACCGGACCACATTAATTAAATAAACTAGACTTAATCAAATATTTAGAACACATTACTAATCCCAAATTCAATAATGCCTCTTAAATAATAATAATGAAACCCATTATTTAACTAAATAAAAAGTCCTAAAGTAATGGAGTATCTACAGAGCCCCTCGGGGATGGAGCACGCTTGCGGGCCAACATCACCAAAAAAGAAGGACAACACATTTTCTTAGTGAAAACACGAAAAAAGACCACGTGACTCCAAGACAGACTTAAAGACTCACACAAATATGAGGTCGGACCTTCACAGGCTTCTTACGTGTCCCCCTAAAAGGAATCAGACTAATGTAGTTTGCTAGAATACCAATATTGTTCGATGCCGAAGCCAACAATAACAATATTTGGCCATCAAACATAGAATGTAGAGCTGGAACTGGAGCCAGAGCCAGAAAACTCACTGCTTAAAGAGCCGGAGCTAACAGTAATGACGGTTGGTTGCTTAGGCAAATAAAGATAACATGCCTAGAAGTCAGAGCCAATTGTAACGATGATTGGTCGTCTAGACACACTAAAGACTGGATCTAGAACAGAAATGCTGGAGTGTAATATCCTGAACTTTGGGAGTAGGTTAAAATAACCATCGGTACTTCAAAAAATAAACGGCCGATAAATTTAGGCAGTGTTCGAGTATTAGTAAAGTATCAAAGCTTAAAAGCATTTTGGGACAAAATTGTAACTTTCAAAATTTTTAAGGATCCTTTTGTAATTTTGAGAAAATTAGGGGGCTAGTTTGCAATTTTTTAAAAAAAAGGGTATTATGTGTCAAACTTTGAAGAGAATGCTCATGCTATAAGGCCACCTCTTGCCACCTTGTTGATGACTCATGAAATTAAGTTATAAAGTAATGGTAAGGGATTTAAAAAAAAAAAGAAAGAGATTCGGGAAGGAAGAAACAGTGAAAAAAAATACAGAGAATAAAGAAAAACTGTGAGGGGGGAGAAGGGAACTGGGGCAGAAATCAGGGGGAGAGGGAAAAGGATATTGAATGAATTCCAAGGTAATCCTCTTACGTTTATAGGGTGTGTAATTTGGTGTGTGTGTGTTGTGTGTGTTTAGCGTATGTTTTCTCTGTGTAGAGTGAGTGTGTTTACCGAGTGTATTGTGTGTTCTTGTGTCATTGTGTGCGAGTCTTTAGTGTAAGTGTGCGCATTGAGTGTTGTAGACTATATTAGGAGTGTTCAGTGAGTGCTGGGTGTGTTTTCAGGGAGGTGTCGAGGGAGTGAGAGTGTGTTTGGTCTGTGACAGTGTGTGTTAGTGTGTGTTCTTGAGTGTATGTGTGCGGGTGTGTGAGTCTGGGGTGCGATCTTTGGTGTAATTGTGTGCAAGAAAGGGTGACTATGCCGTATGATGTGTATAAGAGGTTTCAGGAAGAAGAATGGTGAGTTTGGTGTGTGTGAAGTGTATGTCTTTGATAAAGTGTATAGTGTGTGTCTCGGGTGAGTGAGTGTGTGAACTGTGTATGTAATTGTGTGTTAAAGTGTGTGATAGGGTGTATTTTAGGAGTATTAACGTGTATGTAGGTGTTTTAGGGTGTGCGTTGAGTGTGGCAGTGAGGGTGTGTGAACTGTGTAATGGATTGGGTGCAGCAGAGCAATGAAGAAGGTAAAATAGTAGGTGCCTTTGATTTGAACAATAATGGTAATTGTTGCTAAAGCTAGGAAATTAATTTAGGTAGTTTTTACACGAATTGTTAGGGCCAAAACTAGATTAAGTCTGAAACAGTAACCCCCAATAATTTGATGAGATGCACGCTCTGAAATGTTTCAAAAATTTTCGGTGTCCATGAAGGATGCTAAATTAGGTATCGATTAAGAGAAATTCTAGATTTATTGAACACAGTAAATAAAGTACTTTAATCTAAAAAATTTTAAAAATCTTATTGTATTTATATGATTCATATTCTAAAATTTTAGGCCATTTTGAGCTCGATAAGTATTTTTCGAAACTGGTTCCTGAGCGCTCAGTCCCGACAGCGGTTAGAGATTTTCGGGCAAAAATTTTCTAAAATACTTTTGAGCCCAAATGACTTCAAGATGCTAAAAATAAAGTTTTAAGATGTTTTTGAGATTTTTTTCGGAGCTGGGAACCCCAGGGGTATTTTGGTCATTTGCCACCCCCAATGGGGTATTTTGGTAATTTTACCTATGAAAGCTATTTTGAAGTAAATTCATATAGAGTAAAGTTGTTTGAGTGACTTTACTTACAGAAAGGCTATTTTGGAGATTTAAGTGTGAGATGGGATATTTTTTGTAATTTGCCACCTAGAGGGGTATTTTGGTAATTTTACCTATAAAGGGTGTTTTTGAATAAATTCACACACACGAAGGCTAGTTTGGTGACTTTGCTTACGGGAAGGCCGTTTTGGTGATTTAAGTATGAGAGGGGCATTTTGATAATTTTGATGTACCCAGTGAGGGAGGTTCGTTTTTGGAGGCTATGTTATAATAATTTGAGTCCGTATTAAGTTATAATATTATACTGAAGGCTATATTCTAATAATTTGATTATTCCATTTAGGTTAAAGCTAAAGAATTTTGGTTAGGATAATATACATGCGGATCCAGGTAAGGGATTATATCTAAGCCCTGAGTAAAAACTTTTGTCCAAACCCTTATTTTGATAATTTGTACTCGTAAGTACTCTTTGATTTACTTATGACTAATGTTGAACGCTGACTTATGTATTGATATCAGCAAGTTATTGCCTAGAAACCCAATTTTGAACCTTAACCGATTATTTGGAAATCTTATTGATACTCGCCTGTTATTGCATGCTGAGTAAATTTGATGATTGTTTGTGTTCGTTCTTCTGAATTGTTGTGCCTTAATTCGACAAGCATTCGCAATTGTTCTTGCTATTTGCTGCGGTTATTCTGAAATTTCAAGTAATGATATGTTTCAGTATATTTACTGTTATTAAAATCCGAATTGATTTTGGTGATTTGAGCTATGTTAATGCTCATTGATACTGTTGATTTTGTGTTGACCAGGGAATTTGTTCTGTGAGAGGCATTATAAGGTTGGTCTGAATCCTTTTTGGAACGCAGGCTAGTACCCAGTGGGACTAGTAATTATTCTGGTACATCATGCATGTGTGCATCTGTGCATTGCCTGATGCCATTGCTTCTGCCCAGATCAACATCTCTGAATCTGTTTACATTATCTCATAATGATTGTTATGAATGTTTTGTTCTCTGGTTAAAGGGGGATCAAGTGAAACTCCTTTCCATATTGTGATTAAACTGGTTGTGATTTTCTGAACCCTTTCCCCTATGGCTTTTGAAGTATCTGCGTTTGTTTTGAAACTTTTTGCAAAATCATCATTGTATTTTAAAATGACGACTTTGAAATGATCTGCAAATGATCGTTTTGGAATCTTTAAAATTTGTTTTTAAATGTTTATTTTGGTATCTATTTCTGATTGCTTTTGATCATTTTATAAATCATCAAACTACTTGGATCGTTTGAAATATTTCTTTAAAAAATATCGTCAGATGGATTCTTTTGAATGGTTTTGTAATTCCTTCAGATATCCTTATACGACCTTACTGAGCTCTCAAAAGCTCACCCTTAGTTTGATTCATAAGAACTTTTACTCAATGTCCGCTTAGGATGTTGAGTAAACATAGGGCGGATAGAAGATAGATACATAAGAATTTTCCTCGAAGTAAGAGCTGACAGTCGTTAGTAAAAAGTTTTTACAGTCTGCACAGCACGGTGCCAAGGTTAAAGGTTGGGACAGAATTAGGGATTTAGGCCTACTGCGGCTCAGTGATATTGTGATCTGGACAGAGTTCTGAAATCCAATTAGGGCATGATATGGGATTTAGGGGAGCGTAGGGTATATGCGCTTGATCAGCTTAGGGTACTAGAGTTAAACTATCATAGAGTTCTGGAGTTTGACCTACACGATGTACTGGTTAGGGTGACGAATCAGCTTTTTTGCCATCCAATGAAAGAAGCCAGAATGGTGAGTTATGCTATAGATTGACCAGATGATGTTTTTAGTATGGCAGTATAGAGCATTAAGTTCGAAATTGTCCATTTGTGAGAAATAACCAGTCAACCTTGTGCCATGCACCTACAGCTATGTAACAGCGAGCAACGTTCCTCGGCAGGATATAGGACAAAGTCAGTAGGGGAGAGGCCCCTGAATATCCGCTAGATTTTTACTCAATGTCCGCTTAGGATGTTGTCACACCTGATGACATGGTATCAGGTACCTTATAGGTTAACCCATTAGACGTTTGTATATTGCTTAATTCTGGAGCGTCATACTTTTTGTATCTGTTACTTTGGCACAGTGATTGAGGGTGGAGGCTTGTCCTTTAGGAACTGATCTTGGGCTAGGCATCACGTAGGGAGAGTCTTTGACTATTTCTACGATTTTCGGTGGCTATACTCTCTATGTGGCGGATAGAGATCTTTCTGTGGTTCTCATCCTATTTGTTGTTCGAGGTTTGATATCAAGCGAGGCTTGATATCAAGCGAGGCATGGATTGATTACACTCTAATCACGTATCTGTCAGTTCTTAGGCAAAACCCTAATAGTGTTTGGAAGTTCGTAGGTATGAATAATGGTTAAGCTAGTGATTCAGATGATTTGTGAGAATGAAGTTCTTAGGAAGTGATTGTTGTTAAGACTGACAATTGGTCTGGGAATACGTTAGGAAATTTGGAATTCCATCTTGTCAGTTGTTCGTTCTTTTATCTGTTGAATTCAAGGACGACTTAATTGAATGTCAGCTTATGCTGAGACGTCAAAGAAGATGTCGTTCATGCCGAGCGAGTCGTCTCATTCCTTTTCGAGATATTTATCTGTCCTTTCGAATCTATTTGAACTTGATGGGTTAATAACTGACCCACTGGCCATGGGAAAGTTACGAATCCTATTAAAGACCAATAACTCCTTTCGATTTTGATTGCTTTGAGTCGTTGGGTTGACTTTGGTTCGTCAAACCTATATCATTGTTTCTGTATCCGTCATTTCTTTTGAAATGTTACAGAATTTTGTTGTGAACCGTAAGAGCTAATATGTATGATTTTTGTTAAATATTTTTGTGTTTTGATTGCCTGATTGTGATTATTGTTATTATTATTTGTATAGTTTCCCTACCTGGATGTGAGGTAAGGTAGATTCCTAAGCCTCAGATAATCTATGAGAAAGAATATACTCTGAGAATGTGGATTAGGTTTGGATAAGCTATTCGATGATTCAGTATAAGATTATAGTTCTCCTTCGTTCTACGAAGTGTATGCAGAATCATAGGTATGCAGTACGTAGCTATGTTAAGATAACATGCCTCTCGGTGACAACCTGGAAACAATTCGGACTCATTATTTTGAGGTATTAGTGTGTGCAGTGAAAGTCGAATGGCTACAGTTTTTTGTCTTTGATTGATTATCTCTGTTAGTGATTGCGAGGTGTAAAAACTTATAGGAATTGGTTACCCTACCCATGTTAGCTTTGATAAACTGTAGATCATGTATGACCATCGTTTAGTGTTTTGGTACACTTTAGGCTTGAAGTTAAGCTTGCCATCATTAAATAGACTGTGTAAGCAATATCGTCTCTGGTATAGTATCAGTGCAGTGTGGTGAAAGCTCTGGTAATAGAGTTTGATTTAATTTGTTTGATATGCATTGAATTCGGAGGGGTGTAGGCTTAATTTTGTAAGTTGCAATAGCTAAGTCATTGTTCAGAGTGACGTAGTAGAAGCGTAGTGCCTGGAAACTATGAGAGATAGGAACATGAGATCAAATTTCGAGGACAAAATTTTTATAAGGTAGGGAGAATGTAATATCCTGAACTTTGGGAGCGGGTTAAAATAACCATCAGTACTTCAAAAAATAAACTGCCGATAATTTTGGGTAGTGTTAGGTATTGGTAGAGTATTGAAGCTTAATAGAATTTTTTGGGGCAAAATTGTAATTTTCCAAAATTTTAGGGGTCATTTTGTAATTTTGAGAAAGTTAGGGGGCTAGTTTGCAGATTAAAAAAAAAGTTATTATGTGTAAATTTTGAAGAGAATGTTCATGTTATAAGGGCACCTCTTGCCACCTTGTTGATGACTCATGAAATTAAGTTATAAAGTAATGGTTTGGGGGATTCAGGAAGGAAGGAACAACGAAAAAAAATATAGAGAACAAAGAAAAACTGTGAGGGGGGGGGGGGAAGAAGGGAACTCGGGCAGAAATCAGGGGGAAAGGGAAAAGGATATTGAATGAATTTCCAAGGTAATCTTCTTACCTTTATAGGATGTGTTTTGTGATACCCCAGAAATACCGGAAACCATAGTTATGAATACCGTACCGAAGTGCGTACCATTTTCTCCATGAAACGGTACGTACCGGTACCGGTACCGTCTCAAGATTTTCATCAATAATATCTATTTGTATTATTTATTCACTGGCGAACTAACAATATATACATATATATTTTTACTTATAGCTCCTTTAAAATAAACTGTTTATCTTATGGAGCTTGATTTACCATAATTTTCAAATAAGCTAGTTTGTTATAATAATGTCTTTGGGTTCAAGAATAAGTTATTTTTGTGTGTGTGCATGTGTGTGCACGAGCGGGTGTGTGTAAAGTAATACATCATATAGATGAAAGAATATGATCAAAATTTACAGGTACAAAGTGATCAAAGATAAGTGAATATTAAAAACTTAGCAGGAATGATTTTACAAATTGTAATGAATTTTACGAGCAGGAGGTTACAGAGGTTTTGATTAGTATAATAGAACTTATAGTGTCTTTATATTTAGTCTCTATATGGTCAATTTACAAAATTTCTAATAAAATTTGTTACTTTTACATTTTTTAAAAGAACCGGTACAAAACACAATATCTCGGCCGGTACACAGTTTTCGGCCGGTATCACCTATACCGGCCGGTACAATCGGTACCGAGCCGGTACGGCCGGTACCGGTACGGTATTGATAACTATGCCAGAAACTAATCTAACCGTGAGTTTGATTAAGTAAGGGGTGCTATTTTTATTAAGTAGCAATGTGTTGATGATGATTAAGTGTTAGAGAGCTAAATAAGGGGTTAGTGTGGCCTTCGGGGATGAAGTGTAATTTTGAAAAGTTAAGGACAAAAATGTAATTTTGGAAAATTTGGTGAACGAGATGCATATCTTTATTAAGTAGCATCATTTCAATGATAATGAGGTGTTAGGGGGATAAAGGAAGGGTTACGGTGATTTTGGGGTCAAATTGGAATTTTTCAAAGTCGAGGGGTCAAAATGCAATTTTGAAAACTTGAGGGGCCAAAGTGCAAAGTTTAAAACTTTGTAAAAAGCGTCATAACCTGATGAAAGTAGGCCATGCACGATGGCCACCTCCTGAGTCATGGTTAGGAATTATAAAGTATTGGGATAAGATTAGGAGAAGGGAATTATCGAGAAAAAGTTTTGGGGAGGAAAACAGAAAATAGAAGTGAAGAACATGAAGAACACACATGCACTGTAGCAGCTACGGGAAAGAGGAAAAAAGAGAAGAAAAGAAGAGGAAGAAAAAGGAGGGGAAGGAAAGGAAGAAAAGAAAGTGGAATCCAAACCCTGATAGGGTATGATTTCGAACCTTAATCGTGAAAAATTGTGGGGAATTTGGGATGAATATGGATTGAGTATGCACATATATGTATATACATTTGGGTGTGTATGTATATGATTGGCGATGGAAAAATTGTAATGGATTCATGTTGAGATGGTGTTATATAAGAATCTAAAATAACAAGGAAGGAGAAACTATTTAGGGTTTCAAATTGGCATGGTTTCAACGTGCATGGGTGTGTGTTCCAGTGTGTTTTAGTGTGTGTTCTTCAATTTGGTTCATAGGTTTGAATTCAATTGGTTTAATTGTGCGAAATTGATGCATAATAATGAGTTTAGGGCATGAATTGGGTGTACTATAATCTATTTAAGTGATCTAAGATGAGCTCGTGAGAAGTTCATGTGTGATTGGGCGAGAAATGTGCCCAGGTGTGTAACTGTTGAAGGAGGAAGAAGATAAGTGTGTGTGTGCGTGAAGGTGAACTAGTGTGTGTGCTGATGTGAAAAGTGACTGTTTTTGTCACTAAAGATGGAAATTAAGTAAGCAGTTATGAATTTGAACTTTTAAAAATAGTTAGGGTCAGATTTAGCCAAAGTATAAAAGTGAGACCCTAGTTATTTTAAGGAGACCTATACTATGAAAAAATTTCAGATTTTTCTGAGGTCAGGAAAGGGGTGAACGGATGAAGGAAATTTGGAACTTTACGGTGAAATTTAAAATATCAAACGATCGTGGTTTTGCGCAAAAATTTTATGAGGACTCTATGATGCTGAGAAGTCCATTTTCCAAGTTTTTGGGTCATTCTGAAGTCATTAGCTATTTTTGGCCGAAAGGACTTTTAAGCGCTCGGTTCGGACACCGGTTTGGGATACTTTTTAGCTCAAGAATGAATTCAGGAGGCTTAAAATATCATTTTAAAGCACTTTTGAGATTATTCTGAGGCCGGGAACCCCCAGGGGCATTTTGGTAATTTGCCACCCGGAGAGGAGTATTTTGGTAATTTCCTGGTAAAGTTTTTCCAAGGACTTTTCAGTTCAGAAAGGGTTGTAAAACACCTAAAAGGTTATTTTGAAGCTGATTCGGGATGTTGCGGTGATAGTGAACCCTCGGGGGCATTTCGGTAATTTGTCCCAGAGGGGGTATTTTGGTAATTTTTTAGGGTGTAAGACATCTAGAAAGTTATTTTGAAGGGGTTTTGAAATGTTTGTTGGGGCGATGGCCGCCAAGGGGTATTTTGGTAATTTCACATAAGCTGTTTTGGTAATTTTTCCCTTTACAGTTTTCTAAGGGACTATTTGGGCTGTAAATGATGTAGTACATCCAAAAAGTAGTTTAAAAGCAGTTTTTGGGTGTTGGTGGTGTAGCGGCCATTAGGGGTATTTTGGTAATTTGCCATTTTGATGCCAAATTTTAGGAAATACACGTAATTCAGCGGTCAAAATGGTGGGAAATGAGGAATGATGTTAATACATTGAAATAATGAGATTGTGGCTATTGCTAATACGTTGGAAAGCTAGGTTAAGGATCCAATTATTGGATCGGATTAACAAGCTATCGTAAGACGCTATAAATGATTAAATGGGAAGGGGTAGAATTGGGAGTGCGTATATGTGGAATGGTTTCTAATGAGCAGATTATTATTTGACTAGGTGATGCAGCTCGTTGCGATCAAAGATTGCGAGTTGCTTCGGCTATAAGCCAAGCAGGTAAGGACAGTGTGATTTTCACATGCTAATTCATTGTTTCGATTAGCATGCCATGTTGATGACGTGTTGTTAAATTTTTGTTGTTATGATTAGTCACCGCTAGTCATTGTGACCAGTATACTCATATTTGAATTGTACTGTTGAGGATGTAGGGTAAAATAAATTGCCTTAGTCTGTCCTGTTGATAGAATTTAGTGAGGATGATGGGTGTCCTAGTATGCTATGATTCGATTCGATTAGCATACTTGAAGTTGATGATGGTGTTGTGTAGGGGTTATCGTGTGGTGGTCGTGAGATGCCGGTAGTTATTGATATCCGATATCTCTTCTCTTTGAGAACACTATTGAGGACTTATGGCAAACTTCTCTCGAGTCCGTCCTATCGTTGATGATGATGTTGTTGAGGTCGTTGCGTGTTGTTGTGAGATGTTGGCACTTATTGGTAACCAACATATCTCTTATGTAAGAACGTTGTTGAGGTCTTGCGGTAATCTTCTCCCAAGTTCGCACTGTTGATAATGTCACGTTGAACTCTTGTTGTTAGGTCTGAACACCGGTTGATCTTCTGATCCTGTATTCCTTGTTGAGGACATAAGGTGGAATAAAAGTCCGCCCCGTTGATGATGTCTTGTTGCTTGGCTGTAACGTGGTTAGGGAAAGCACTCTAAATGAGTTCCCTGCTTGTTGACAGTGTCTCTTTTATTTACTTGAGACTGAGATGAACATCCCGTAAAATGGGACATCAATATGAAGAGGATGGCCTGTGAAACATGATCACTGGCAAAGAGGATGTAGGGCGCACGAGTCGAGTCTAGTCTATCGTGTCTGAGTTGCATTGTATTTGATTTTTCTTTGTTGTTAATGATTTTAATGACTTGTATTTTGTTGACGTTTATCTTTCAATTTCCTGTTTTAGTGTTCACTTGCATAGTCAGTCAGTCAGTCTTGTCCATGAGGAGGTGGCAATAATACTGTTTTGTTGGGCCTTAAAGCAGCTGAGTCTAACAAAAGAAAAATTATTGTTTGACAAGTTATGTTGATGCTGAAATTATTGACTACTCTTGATTCATTGCTATCGTTGAGATGATTATTATTCCTCCAAATCTTTTGAATCATTTGTACACGATAATCCTCGTGTTGTCTTTACTGGGCGATTTGCGCTCATTCCTTATGTTGTATTGTGCAGGCTATAAGGTTGATCAAGGAGAACCCTCTAGAAAAGGGAAGAGAAACAAGCTAGAAAAGTTGAGCAAGAGGATAAGTTGTGTGAGGTAAGACAAGCTGGAAATGGTGAGATAAAGATTGAGCTGCGAAATAAGTTAATAAGAGTCACACGACTACAGTCGTATATTAGGTTGTAACCATTCATGTGGTTTAGAGACTTGAAAGTATTCCGCTGCAGTATGATGTATGGTTGTATGAAAAAATTTTGTAAGGACGCATTTTGGAGCGTCTATTAATGATGTATGAGTATAAAGACGTAGTTGCTCTGTATTCAGTACAGGGTTTTGAATGTGATTATGATCGATAACTCAGCCCGGTGATGTCACCTGGGTTAAGGGTGTCGCATGTTTAGCGTGTGTTTTTTGTGTGTACAGTGAGTGTGTTTACCAAGTGTATCTGTGTTCTTGTGTGATTGTGTGTGAGTCTTCAGTCTAAGTGTGCGCATTGAGTGTTTTAGAGTGTATTAGGTGTGTTCAGTGAGTGCTAGGTGTGTTTTCAGGGAGGTGTCGAGGGAGTGAGAGTGTGTTTGGTCTGTGACAGTGTGTGTTCTTGAATGTATGTGTGCGGGTGTGTGAGTTTGGGGTGCGATCTTGGTGTAATTGTGTGCAAAAATGGGTGAATATGTCTTATGATGTGTATAAGAGGGTTTAGGAAGAGGAATGTTGAGTTTGGTGTGTGTGAAGTGTGTGAAGTGTATGTCTTTGATAAGGTGTGCAGTGTGTCTCTCGGGCGAGTGGTTGTGTGAACTATGTATGTAATTGTGTGTTAAAGTGTGTGTCATCGTGTATTTTAGGAGTATTAACGTGTATGTAGGTGTTTTAGTGTGTGCGTTGAGTGTAGTAGTGAGGGTGTGTGAACTGTGTAATGGATTGGGTGCGACAGAGCAATGAAGAAGATGAAGTATGTGTTTGAAGGTGAAATAGTAGGTGCCTTTAATTTGAACAGTAATGGTAATTGTCGCTAAAGCTAGGAAATTAATTTAGGTATATTTCATGAATTTTTTTAAATTGTTAGAGTCAAAACTGCACAAAGTCTAAAATAGTAACTCCCAATATTTTTATGGGATGCACCGCTTTGAAATTTTTTGAAAATTTTTGGCATCCGCGAAGGATGCTAAATTAAGGTATCAATTAAGAGGAATTCTGGATTTATTTAACATAGTAAATAAATTTATTTTAATCTACATTTAGAAAAATATTACCTTCTTGATATAATTCATATTCTAAAATTTAGGCCCATTCTGAGGCCGATAGGTATTTTTTGCGAAACGGATTTCTAAACGCTAGGTTCGAACACCGATTCGGAATTTTCGGGGCAAAATTATTTAAAGTACTTTTAGGCCCAAAAGTGACTTCAGGATGCTAAAAATAGTGTTTTAAGATGTTGTTGAGATTTTTCCGGAGCCGGGAACTCCCGGGGGCATTTTGGTAATTTTACCTATGAGAGGTATTTTGAGATTTATTCATATACAGTAAGGTTTTTAGAGTGATTTTACTTATAGAAAGGCTATTTTTTGGTGATTTATGTGTGAGATAGGGTTTTTTGGTAATTTGTCATCCAAAGGGGTATTTTGGTAATTTTACCTATAAAGGGTGGTTTTTGGATAAATTCACACGCACGAAGGCTAGTTTGGTGACTTTGTTTACGGGAAGGCCGTTTTGGTGATATAAGTTCGAGAGGGGTACTTTGATAATTTTACGTACCTGGTGAGGAAGGTTCATTTTGGGAGTGTGTGAGTCCGTATTAAGTTATGATATTGTATTAAAGGCTATATTCTAATAATTCGATTACTCCATTTAGGTTAAAGTTAAACTTTCAGTTAGGATAATTTAGCTCCATATCAAAGTAGGGGATTCTATCTGAGCCCTAGGTAAGGACTTTTGTCCGTATTTTGATAACTCGTACTCGTAAGTACTCTTTGATTTACTTATGACTAATATCGCACGCTGAATCATTTATTGATATCAGCAAGTTATTGCCTAGAAACCCAATATTGAACCTTAACCGATTATTTAAAAATCTTATTGCATGCTCGCCTATTATTGCATGCTGAGCAAATTTGATGATTGTTTGTGTCCGTTCTTCTTAATTGTTGTGCCTAAATTTGATAATCATTCGCAATCGTTCTTGCTATTTTGTTGCGGTTATTCTAAAATTTTGAGTAATGATATATTTTAGTATATTTACTGTTATTGAAATTCGAATTGATTTTGGTAATTTGAGCTATGTTAATGCTCATTGATAATGTTGATTTTGTGTTGACCAGAGAATCTGTGACGTGGGGAGGCGTTATAAGGCTGGTCTGAATCCTGCTTGAACCGCAGGCTAGTACCCAGTGGGACTAGTAATTATTCTCGTACATCATGCATGCGTACATCTGCGCATTGCCTGAATAGCATTGCTTTTGCCCAAGATTAACATCTCTAAATCTGTTTACATTGTATCTCACAATGTTTGGTTCTCCGATTGAAAGGGGATCGTGTGAAACTCCTCCCCATATTGTAACTGGTTGTGATTTTTTGAACCCTTTCCCCTATGGCTTTTGAAGTATCTGCATTTGTTTTGAAACTTTTTACAATATCATCATTGTATTTTAAAATGATGACTTTGAAATGATCTGGAAATGATCGTTTTGGAATCTTTGAAAACGGTCTTTAAATGTTTATTTTGGTATATATTTCTAATTGCTTTTGATCATTTTTGAACTCTTCAAACAACTTAGATCGTTTGAAATATTTCTTTGAAAAGTATCATCGGATGGATTCTTTTGAATCGTTTTGTAAATCCTTCAGATATCCTTGTACGACCTTACTGGGTTCTTAAAAGCTCATCCTTCATTTGATTCCTTTCTACATGTTGTGATTAGCTTTAGCATGCTTGGAGATGGGGTTTAGAGTCTGTGTGAGATTCCAGTGAGCCCAACGCTACTATGTAGTGAGACCCTTGCGTGGGCCTATACTGTAGACTTATTTTATAAGGACTCGAGTTTGTAAAGAATCTAGGGTTTTAATAGTATAAGTTTAAGCGGTTTTGTAATATTGTATTTGAGGATTTTGATTTGATATCAAATTAGATAAAGCTAATGTATGTGGTAGTATACTGGATTTGGCGGGTTTGATATGATCCTGTAGGTTACGTTCCGGGAGTCTGGGGCGATGGAGCTCTGGATTTCCTGGGCGTTACATGGAGCCCTCAAGACAAGTTGAAAGGGTCGATAGATAAGAAAATAACTTTTACCTTTGCCAAAGCCCTCACGACAAGTTGGAAGGGTCAATGGGCAAAGTGATAGTAGGGCTGGTATCTAAAGCTGGAAATGTCGTAAAGATAATTGATTGTTGGATGCGAAGGAGTCGATTCACTTCACAAGGAGATACTAGCAATAAACACAGAATTTGTATTAGCCTTACACTATACAAGAGTCGTGGGATAAAGCAATAGACTTGAAAAATCTGGTTGGTGAATCACCCAGGGATCAGATATAGGACATGCATAGGTAGGCATCAAGCATACGAATACTGGATACCAACGCGTTCGGGCAAATTATGCGACAATGCGTAAGCAAGTAAACACAAATTAGTACTGATGGTGAAGCACACAAGCACTCAAGCACGCATTCAAATAAAACTTTAAAAAAAAAAAGAAAGGTCGAAAATTGGCCGGTTGATTAGAACTACTGAGAGATTTGAAAATTCAAAATTTTAAGTAAAAAATTGGCCAACTGTCAGCATGTTTTTAGGATTTTTGAAAATTCAGCAAGAGAACCGACCGGTTAGTTAGAGACTTTGGAATTTTTAAATCCCTCACGTTGAACTAGCACTAAGCTTTGTTGAGCAAAAAATAACGGGGGGGGGAGCGGGGGAAAGGCTTTGCTCTAGTTCTATCTGCTCTAGAGAAAAGAGATGTATGGTATGCCTCACCCGGTCAATGATGAAGGCTACACATTAAACGAATCCTTTCACTTGGTACCATTAGTGGCCTAATAGCTTCTTTCTCCTCCTTCGGGAATAGAATTTACAAAGAGCTTGCTCAATCATTGGTAGATGAAATCTCGCTGAAGGTGAGATTATCATCCCGCGAAGGATTGAAAATTGACCTGTTAATCAGAGACTTTAACCGACTTAAATGACAAAACCAGTCGATTTGGCAGCCCAGTTTTGTGTGCGATTTTAGGATTTTTTTTTCAAAACACTTCTAAATCAATTCCATTCCAACCTCTCTCAGATTTCTTCTCTCCAGGAGTTATAGATCGTCCATTCTAGCCCTAATTACACTCCTAATTTATAAATACCACAAATTGGTTCCCCACCCCTCTTAATTTCGTGCAACCATGGAGGATTATATGAGAACTCACAAGAGGCATGAGGGAGGTCCTAAAATTAGCAAGATCAGCCAATTCCAACCAATGAATCAAATCAAAGATCGTTCGCTACTCAATTCAGAGCAAGCACTCTTCTTAGTACGTTCTACATTGCGAGGGAGGTAAGTTTGCTTGAATTTTCTCTCCTAGACACAACTATTTCATCATATTTCACACACACACACACACACACACACCAAGCCCATGCATGGTGTGCCCCACGCTTTAGGCTTGCAATTCCTTCATGAACCAGACAGTTTCTTAAGTTTTCTCTTTTGCTTTGCGAATTTATAGACCTTCCCCGAGAACATGCAATATAAGAGTTCCAAAAACCGTGTGAGAGAGTGGTGAAGATAACTCCCTGATCTTGTTAAGGCCTATGGGCTTCCGCTCTTCTTAACGGATTGCATGCTTTTACTGAAAGTAAAAAAGCATCTTCTATGCCTTTCTGAGCATTGATAGGATTCCACTAACACTTTTCACATTCCATTCGGGGAGGCCACGGTTGTCTCTTTTGATTTTACGAACATCACCTATTTTCGATGCCGAGGGAGACCCATTTTGTAGGCCCATGATCTCGATCAAGATTTTGTAGTTCGCTTGCTTGGCTATGAACCATCCTTCAAGAAGGGTGGTTCGATACTCTTGGGTTCTGTCTAGATCATTATGAGCATAACTTAGATGCGATGGAGCCCGTAGCGGTTGATCAGTTCATTTGCGATTTTCTTCTCTACACTCTAGGGGAAACCTTATTTAGCAACGGGGATGACTCAGTTTAGATATGGTGCCTTCGGGCCCTTAAGGTGATTGGGAATATTGGGAAGTACGACTGGGGTACTCGCGCTTTGGGTTACTTGTATAGATCGATGGGTGCTGTGTCTCAGAGGCAGTCATTTAGCTTCATGGAATTTTTGTGATGTCTGGGAGGTATGCATAAACCCTGTGAATATTTTTGTAATGATCCCAGTGCTTATTCATGATATATACTCACATATACCTTATTTTTCTCTCAAATTTTTGAGGTTTTGGGGTCTTGCGCTCCTCGCCTAGCCGAGGCAGCTCCTATTGTGACCACACCGAATATGATTTGATGGAACTTTAGAGATAAGCAGGTTGGGGTCTGGAAATTTGTGCATTGAGACAGTTTTAAAGGGTTAAGGGAGCGCTCGGTAAGCAAACCTATTTATTCATGCAATTTTTTTTCTTGAGTTTGTTTATCGATTTCTCACATTTGTTTCTTTCACTTTAGGAAGCCCTGTCTCGGTGGTGGCAAAAGGTAGAGAAATACGCTGAGGAGATGGTCTATACCTGGGGCCAAATGTTACTAGTGGGGTCCTCACAGGAGGAATTCTACTTAGGTGATAGGGTACTCCCTCAACATAACTTAAAGAACATGGGCCTTAAGTTACCAGCGGCTCCTCCCTAAGAGATGTATCACCTGAAGGAGTTAGAAGGGTTTGAGGTAGACCTTGATGAGGGACATCACGATGGCATCACTATGGCGGCCGAACAACCCCTGGACATATGAGGCATTCATGCGGGAAGATTTGGCACCCTCCTTGACTTCGTAGATGCTAAAGAAGATTCAACAGGAGATGGGGCTTGGGACAAGAAGGGCAAGGGAGGAAGATGATGTGGCCGAGGGTCTCCCGTTCCCTCAATGGAGGCTGCTGTATTCGCCGAAGGGTAAAACTACCGAATATGAGCCTTTCCCTGACTGAAAGGGATTCTAAGATTTTTGGCCTCAAGGAGTTGGCTTAGATTCATTTAGTAAACTCTAACTTGATCTCATTTTATTTCCTCATATCATGTTTACACGAATTCTTAACTCAGTGTCTTTTCCTTAATGCGGGGGACATTGCTCCCTGCTTCGAGATACTTATCAGATGATACACAACCTGAAAGGAATAGTATTGGGCTATCGTGACATGCTCTCTGTGTACAGGTCATCGAAGGGAGGTGCTGAGATGCCTACTCTTACTCCTTCAGTGCCACCTTCGGGGGTGGATCGAGTGGCTAGTAGAGCTCTGGGAAGCCCCCAGCCCCTGCTGCTACTGCTACTACAAGTACCCCTAGGGCAACCCTAGTCATTCCCAAAGGCAAATGCATGAAGAGTGTAGTAATGAGTCGGACTTAGAAGAATGAGTCTTTGAAGCCAAAACTGATGCAGGCCCCAACTAGGGACTAAGAAACAACCACGGGAAGTAAGAGAAAAGCTCCAGCTTCACCATTAAATCGAAGGCGAAAGTCGTCCTGGATTTTTGTGGTCTTTCGACATACGTACAAGAAGCCCCAATTGAATGAGACAGTAGTTGTGGAGTCCTCCCCAAAGCCATAAAAGGAAGAAAATGAAGAAGAGATGGAGATCGAGGCTACTCCCGACAAGGTCGATGAAGTATCTAACTAGGATGTCAATGAAAAAGCCTACGAAGCATTAAAGTTGAGCCGTGAGGAAGTGCCCATCGTCAAGAGACCCCGTAGGAAGCTCAAAAGACAACTGTGACTGCTAGCCCGTAGGTCTAGAGTGAGGCCCATTTGTTAAAGGATTGGTTAGAGTCCTTTAGGGATATTGATTTAAACAATGATGCTTCAAACATTTATTTTTCTATGTTTTTTAGTTAAAGCCTGTTTTAGTTTCCTCTATTAAATGTATGTTACAAATGAATGCTTACACATATGAACAGAAAGAAGGAGGATGGGATTTGAACTAGAGATTGAAAGTTTGAAAATTGAGATTTAGCAGGTACAGGGTTTGGCTTAGAAGTAGGCAAACCCTTCAAAATTTTAACAAAGACTGACTAACTGGCCGGTTAGTCAGTAGCTAAAAATATTCTTAAGGAAAACCAGCTGGTTTTGGCTTAAAATTGAATTTAGGCTCTAACCTAAATTCAGTTTTAAGGCCAAACCAGATGGTTAGTCAGAGAAAAGTTCAAATTTAAGCCAAAAACCGGCGAATTGTTAAAAAGAAAATTAACATTTTCTTGAGAAAACAGGATGGTTAGTCAGAAACCATGGACCATCAAATCTGCAAATTAAATAGGAAAACTGGCCGGTTAGTTAAAAACAGAACAGTTTTTCCAATAAAATTTTATGAATTTTTAAAATTTTTGTCTCCTAACTCTATAGAAATTAGGGCTACTCATCTATATATTCAGGATTCCTCATTTCAAAAGAAGACTTGTCCCTTTTCTCTTCTAAACTCTCAATGGCTTTCAAAGATGATCTCACGATCTTCAAGCTCTAATTTTGTGCATTCGTGGACTCCTTTAACAAGATTGAATTGATCCATATCAATGGGAGGTTCAGACTGAAATCTTGACGAGCTTGAGGAGTGTGATGGTTTATGAAGACATTCTTTGTGCAGCTTGTAAATTCTGGGATGTTGAAGATCATGTTTTTTGCTTCGGCTTAACCGAACTCTGTCCTAATTTTGAAGAGTTTTCTGCACTAGTTGATATCCTGGCTAATCTTCCAATTGGTGTTTTGTCCGTACAAGATGATTATATCAAGTCCCATAAAACTCTATTAAAGGTCCTAAAGGAGCACGCCCAGTCTTTCATTCAAGTTGAAGGTATTCAACTCTCTCACCTGATTGAATATTTTTTTGCCGAGCTGACCAATTGTGATAGAGTGTCTGACCTGGCACTATGCTTGATAGCTAAATATCTCATCTTTTCTAGTGTCCTGTGATTGCAGATATGAGACTAGCTAACATCTTGATTCAAGTATCTACTTGGGGTAACACCCTGATGCCTTTAGTTCTAGCCGAAACATTACTTGATATCACTGATGTCCATAAAGATCCCAGTGTTCAATTCGGATCTAGTTCCTTACTTTTGTACATGTGACTGTTGGACTATATGCGTCTGATAGCCAAACCTGTTGTGGTAGGATACAACCATAGTGTTTTTGTTCTTGGCCTTTACTCATTAAAAATTGTTCCGGCATAGACGAACGGACTCGCTTCTTCTGTGTGCGAGAGTCCAAAGATACCCATTGGTACTGTAAATGGTGGAAGGCTCATGGGCCAGTCCTAAGAACAGTGAAATACCCCAATGTTTATCTCATTGGATTGCATTACACATCCTTTTATTTTGTCTGCTGAATTCTGAAGCAATTTGATTATGAGAAAGTGATTCCGAAAGTCTATGGAGAGTTCGTGGGGGAATAAGCCCTCAATTCTTCCATCATTGAGGCTGTGTTGCGTGGCTGGGGATTTACGGCTTATACCCATAGTTCTATTGAATACAAACCTTTCATCACCGTCATTGGACCTATTGCTTCCATGTAGCCTAACGCATACATCTGTTGCCTTTGGGCTCGTGTGCAAGAAAAGGTATTAGCTTTAAAGAGCAAACTGAGGGCATAACTAGAGTGGGATTTTTTGAGTGCTTGTGAGATACAACCCTTGAAGCAAACCAAGGCGGAGGCTTGTGCTGCTATAGGATTGAAATCGGAGATATTTGAGTCTAGTAGGTCTTCCCTGAACATAATACAAAGTTTTCCTTGTCCTTAAACTGAAGACAAAGTTCCAGTCACTTGGTTTGGGCCTCTTCAATTAGTTCCCAAAGGTTCAAGGAAAAGTTTGATGCTGACAGGAATTCGATACGGTCTTTGCACATGGACGAACGCAGACGACATACCACTTTGCTGCCGAAGGAAAAACCACCGAGGAGGAATCTGACTATCAAAGCTACTCAGAACCGGGAGGCCGGTGGGGATACTTATCTCGAAGGTCAGTTTAACAGGCAGGGTAGTAAAGGAAAAGATAAAATGAATCAGAAATAGGCTTTTCAAATAGAGGAACTGGAGGATGTGATTTTGGTTTCTCAAAAGGCAGTTATAAGAAAAGTCTAGAGCAGTGTTATTAAAAGGGAGCTTAGGTGCAAGGCGCTGTCAGGCTCATTATTCGTGCCTCGCCTAGGCCTAGGTGCAGTGTGTTCAGTTAGGCGTGCGCCTCGTGCACCCAGGCACTCAGGCACTAGGCGCATAACGGGGCGGGAGGCGCGAAGCTAGGCGCATAAGTTCTAGTCGTTGGATGTTATATCATCTTGTTACATGGGCCGTTGGATCTTGTTTTCTTTTTTAGCTTTCTAATTATTAACCCAAAGTCCCAAACTCCAAAATCCCAATTCCCAAATCAATCCTCACAGACTCACTCATCTTCACTGCGTGTGACCGTTCTATGCGGTGACTGCCGTCCAATCCTTGCTTGGTCGTCGTCGTCACTGCCATCACATGTTCCCTTGTTGCCGGTCGCTAGCTACTCCACTGCCTTTGTCCCCGCCAGGCCATTGATACTCTGCTGCTCCACCCCGCTGGTCTCTTTCTCTCTTTCCCCCTCCTTCCCCCTTCCTCCTTCACTCCCGTCAGAGTTCAGACTGTCACTCCCTCCCTCACTCCGTATAATTTACAAAGGACCTATACTAATCTAACTCATCACTTAGAAAGGGGCAGAAATGTAAGTGAACTGGGGATGCCCATGTAGTTTAAAATTTCTGTATAGTTTACAAAGGACCTGTACGAATCTATGAATGTGATGAACAACATAATTTGAAATCTGAGTTGTGATAAGTAACTGTATATTCGATTTATTGGTGCCAAATACATGCAACTGTTGTGATAAGCAACTGTTGTGATAAGCAACTGTATGTTCAATTTATTGATAAGCAATCTGAGCTATGAATTGTGATAAGCAATTGTATGTTCGATTATACAATCAACCAAATACAGGGGACGTCTCTTTGATGCTATGCAAATTATTGTATGTAATAGTCGATAAGTACATTGAGTTTGGAACTTTTTTGAAGGTGCCATTGCACTTGCTGTGTAAGCTGTATGTATTTCTAGGACTAACTCCAGAAGCATCTGTTGCTAGTGGCCCATCTAAGCACAACGAATTTCCTAATGGGAAGCCAAAAAAGAATGAGCCAAACAAACAAACTACATATCATAAAAGAACAACTTATAAAAGTGTTATTGAATCTTAATGGCAGTTTCAAATAATATACAACTCTAAATTAATCCTCAATAGAACCCCAATTCAAACCATACGTTCATATCCATGCACATTTTGTGTTACTAGAACAATATAACATATCACATGGCCGCTACAGAGTACTATAGCTAGGAAAGTGCAGGGGTGCACTTTCCTATTTCTTTATTTTAATGCACTATTATTTATTTATTTTAATTTTATGCCTCGCTTCAAAAAGGCGCGCACTTGCGCCTTGCGCCTAGGCTCCAGGGACCTTTTGCGCCTTAGGTGCGCCTGCGCCTTTAATAACACTGGTCTAGAGACATGGAATCAATTTTGAATGGTGAGGAGAATTTAGCAAGGAAGAAATTTAAATAGATGCAGGCTGATATCCCTATAGGCTTTTGATAGGACTTAGAATTTTTCTTGCCCTAACTTTTGCCTTGGCTACCCTTTACAGGATTTTTGTCATAGCGGGCAAATATTATCTTCTAGCATTTTTCATTTTTATTTTTACTTTTGCTTGGTTTTTTGCTTAGGCCGCCCTTTGTAGGGTTCTCGTCCTAGCGGGCCTTGTTATTTTTCTCAAGAATGTAGTCAGTGCTTTAGCCTGTGGAATAAAATAATTTTGTTAAAATTTAACAGCACCTCAGACTTTTCGGGCTGCCTACGTACCTCCATCTATGTGTTGCATCACTCGTGTGTGCTGGAATATGTTCTAAAGGATGATCAGGTCATTCGTAGTTTAATTACAAAATTCACTCAGGCATAATATTTTTTTGATCGATCTAAATTGACTAGTTGTGATAACTCAATTCTGTCTAAATCAACGAGCAATGATGCACCCCTAGTCATGACTTGTTTGATCACATAGGGACCCAAACAGTTGGTTTCAAATCTTCCATGCAGTTTCCAAATTTTTCCAATGTTCTCCTTTAACACCAAATCTTCTTCTTTCAACATGGGTCCTTTGACTCGCTTGTTGAATGCTTGGGCGATCCATTTCTGATAACCTTGAATATGATAGAGCACATTCAACCTTTTCTTGTCTGCTAAGGCTAATTCTTCGAATCTGTGTCTCACCCAGTCTTCTTCAGCTATTTGATTTTCCAACAACACTCTAAGGGAATTGACTTCTAACTCCACTGGGAGCATGGCCTACATATCATAGACTAAAGAATATGGGGTAGCCCCTGGTTAACATTCTCACCGATGTTCTATAGCCCTAGAGTGTGTAGGGAAGTTTGTCTGGCCAACTCCTACATGAATATGTCATCTTACTCAACATGATCTTTATGTTATTATTAGCTCCTCGACAACCCCAATGTTTGCAGTCTATATGGTGACAAGTAGTATCGGATGATACCATACTCTTCAACTAAGTCTATGACTTCTCCTTTAAAGTGTAACCCATTGTCAGAGATCAACTCCCAAGGTACCCCATACCTGTAACTGATGTTCATCCGGATAATTGAAACGCATTCCTAGCGTTGAGCACAGCATACGAAGTGGCTTCCACCCACTTCGTGAAATAATCTATGGCTACTAATATAAACTTATGTCCATTAGAGGCCTTGGGACTAATCTTCGCTATTACGTCTATTCCCCAAACTGAGAACGGCCAAGGGGTGGTCATGTTGTATAATTCTCAGGGATGTAATTGTTGCAAGTTCGCGTACACCTGGCATTTATGACATTTACTCACATACTCGACACAGTCACATTGCATGGTACTCTAATAATATCCTTGACGAAGGGTTTTCTTCACTAGCATCCGTCGATTCATGTGTGATCCACACTCTCCTGCATGTATCTCTTTCTTGATTTGGCTACTTTCTCTCTCAATTACACACAATAAGTGTTCTACATTGTAATGTATCTTATACAGTCTCCAGTCACACATGATAGCCTGTGCAACCCACTTTCTTAAAGCTACTCGATCCTTCACGAAACAACCCTCTGGACATTTTCCATCCCGTATAAGATTCTGTATATCGATATACTTCGGCTACTCTATCTTCTTCTACGGGTACTATCATGAAGCAGTAGGCTGGTCGGTCTCTCTTCTGTATGGAAAATGGCTCTACCTTATGTCCTTCGATTATGTCTACTATGGAAGCAAGGGTGGCTAGGCATCGGAAAAGTTGTTTTGGTTTTGGGGTAAGTAATGGAATTCCACATCTTTAAAATGGTTTATAATCTTCTCCAAGTAGGCATGATATGCTTGTAAATGCTCAACTCTAATTATCTATATACACTGAATTTGGTATATGATTAATGCTGAATCTCTATACACCGTCATCTTTCAGACTCCTAGGTTTAGGGCTATCTCTAAACCGACGATACAAGCTTCGTATTCAGTGGTGTTGCTAGTACTATTGAAAATAAACTTGATAGCTATAGTCGAATGGGCTCCATCTGCTGAGATCAACAACATCCATACTCTAAAACCTTTGTTGTTCGCGGCTCTATCAAAGTACAACTGCCATGTCATCTCCGTTTTGACTATGCATACTCCCATATCTGGGAGCTTTGCCTCCCATCGACTGGTATCACCTGTTGGGCAATTAGCTAACATGTCGACCACGACCTTCCTGTTGATCGACTTCTGTGTGACATATATGATATCAAATTTGGACAACAACAACCACTTGGATGTGCGGTTTGATAAGACAAGCTTCTATAACAGGTACTTTATGCAGTCCGTTGTCGCCAACAACCTGATGAAGTACGCTAGGAATAGTGTCTCAATCTTTGAGTTACCTAAACCAAAGACACATATGTTTTCTCTAAGGCCGAGTAATTTGCTTCTCCCTGGGTTAACTTCTTACTCACATAGTATATGGCCTACTCCACTAATGAATTCTCCAAATGCTGGGCTAACATAGCTCCGATTGCGGTGTCAGACATGGTCAGGTATAGTAATAGAGGCCTAGCAGCTATAGGCGGGCTTAAGACTTGAGGGTTGCTAAGGTAATGTCTGATCTTGTCAAAGACTTCCTGGCAAAAGGGGTTTCATTCCTTGCTTAATCCTTTTTCAACAGTTTAAACACGGGTTCACAGAGCATGGTTAACTGGGATATAAACTAACTGATGTATTGGATTCTTTCTAAAAATCCCCAAATCTCCTTCTCTGTTTTGGGTGGAGGCATCTCAACTATGGCTTCAATTTTGGCTGGGTACACATCTGTCCCTCGTTTACTCACCATGAATCCTAGCAACTTCCCGGCTATGACTCCAAACACACACTTCTGAAGTATCAATCTCACCTGATATTGTCTTAACCTTTTAAAGTATTTTCTCAACATTATAGAATGGGTTGCCCTCTTCCTTGACTTGATGATCATATCATCAGCATAGAATTCCACCTCCTTATGGATCATGTCATGGAACGTGGTGGTAACAGCTTGCGAGTATATAGCCATGGCATTCTTCAAACTGAAAGGCATTAAAGTGTAACAAAAGGTACCCCTATAGCCATTTTTATATGTTTGTACCACGCAAAATAATCCACGAAAGGTACCAACTCATGCTCGGCTTTGTTTTCTATGATCAGGTCTATAATGGACAAAGGAAAATCATCTTTGGGAGAGGCTCAGTTCAGGTCCCATAAGTCTACACGCATCCTGACTTGACCAAAAGGCTTGGGGAAGGGTACGATATTGGCTAGCCAGGTAAGGTACTCAATCACTCGGATGAACCCGATATGGAGTAAGTTCATCACTTCCTCTTTGATCTTAAGGGACCACTCTAGTCTCAACATATGAAGTTTTTGTTTGATGAGTTTGGCATTGGGTAGGATAGGCAGGTAGTGTTCAATGATGGATGGGTCTATACCAGGCATGTCACTATATGCTCAAGCAAATATATCGATAAATTTCCTAAGGAGTGTGATCATTTTTACTGCCTATATCCCATCTAGACTAGCCCTATTTTGATTTCTTTTATATTTTTGGGGGAGCCTATGTTCACATTAATTGTTTTCGCTGGCCACTAGTATGACGCGACTAATTTCTTTCAACATTTCTTTTAAATATTTTCTCTTATAAGTCTATTATGTGTGACTCATCATTAACCAAGTAGATTAATTCATTATAGCCTATATCAGCAACCAATTAGGGATAATTGAAATCAAGCATTATATTACCAATCAAATAGTCTAGAAACATATAATAGGTGAACAGATTCAAATTGGCTAAGGTGATATAGGCATCCAAGTCTTCCGACTCCGGTGCATCTTTGGCAGCAAGACTTCCTTCGATAGCCTCTCCTACAGTAAGCAGTCCATACTCGATCATCCAATTTTGTGTGTCGCTCTGTGCTAAAGGGATCAGGCATGCTGGGTCTACAGTCTAGTCGTCCACTTCACAGATAAGCATTGAGACAAACATATCTTTGATGCATGCTGGGTCTACAGTCTGGTCGTCCACTTCACAGATAAGCACTGAGACAAACATATCTTTGAAGCATGCTGTCATTGCTTCTGGCTCCATTGAATCCATCCAATCTAAGACTTCTTTGACACCCGAATCCTTTTGCACTGGCATTTTTTTCATCCTCAATGGACTCACAATCGTAGAATATCTCCCAACCTTTGATATGTTTCCTAGTCTCAACACTGTAAACTGGATTCAAAAATCCATAGAAGGGCCTACTTTCTCCTTACCTGATGAAACGCCCATTCATAGTAGTAATATTGGCTGTACTCATGCACTTTTCACCTTCCTTATCGCTCTTGGCCTGGGCGAGCATCTGAATAGCTTTCTTCTTCTCTTCTCTGGTTGGCTTCTACCCTAAGCCGAACTGGTCTTTCTTGTTTTTCATATCCAGGAAGCTAGGAATTCCTTGACTGTTTTGGCCTAAACCTCTAAGAAAGTAATAGAACTTCATTAACATGGGGAGCACTGTCGTACTGCTAAAAGGGGCAAACGTGAGGAAGTTTTCACCATGACAAACATCCTCAAACTCGAGATGCTGAACCAGGTGTCTGTCCTAAATCCACTGAGCATAATATTTGCAAAATTATGAATATCCCATTATGGTGAAAACAACATCGTTCAACATGAACTTGACCTTATGGTGCAACGTTGGGGGGATTTCACCCACAGAGTGTATCTAAGACCTCACAGAAGATTAAAAGTGGCCGAAATAACCAATACTTGAGACTCAACATGGAACCCACAGTCATAGGAAGCTTCACTGTACCGATTACTTCCCTTTTAATGTTATCATATGCTCGGACGGCTTGGTTAGAAGGAGTGAATTCTGACGGGTCTATTCCAAGGGCATGAACAGTGTGTAGAAGTCAAACATTCAGAGCAGAACCATTGTCTATAAGAATTAGACGAATCATTTTATCAAGCACTTGTATGGTGATATAGAGCGGATCATTATGACTTGGTCCAGTTTTGGGCAAGTGAGACTCAGAAAATGTAAGAAGATTCTCTTAATGTATAGCCTTAACACTTGGGATAGTTCTTCGGACGGAGTTTGGATTGGTATCTGGGCTTTGTTGAGAAGTTTGATATGGGCCTGACAGTGAGAGTATGAGGCTGACAGTAACCCCCATATAGAAATATTAGGCTTGGGTCTTCTTCAATTGTTGAAGGATCTCATCATCTGGAAGGTCTTAAGAGAACAATGGGTCAGATGTAGCTAGCTAGGGTAGGGTCTGGTGCACTCGACCTGATCAAGTTAAGTGGGCTATGCTGGCGTTGGGTCAGAACATAAACTCGGATTCTTTATTGTATTCTTCTTTCACTGTGAAGGTTTGTACATCCATCAACTCCTCCTAACTAATCACGAGGATGGGCTTATACGACTTGTATCAATCAACGAAAGTTGAATAAGGTGACAATCAAAAATAGATACCCATTGCCTCATATAGATGACCTTTAGATCACTTGCAGGGTGCTAAGTGTTTTTTTTTTTGCTAAGATAACCTAAAAACAGGTCATCATCAGTTAAGGATAAAGAATGTTAATATTGTAAAGACTTTCTTTAGAACCAGAAACAGGCATTATTTATTCTTGGTGATACCATTTGGATTAACTGATGCCCCTGTGGCATTTATAAATTTAATGCATCAAGTCTTTCGAGAGTATTTCATCATTATGTTTTCTCCTTGAATGGTTCTAAAAGAAAATAAGAGCTTGCATAATGTTTCAAGCAAGTTTTATAGATCTAGATGTATGGAGTCGATGCAAAAGAATATTTGGGTATCCGGGAAATGTTAAAAAGGTGTCAAATTGCGAACGTCCAACATTAGTGTTTGAGGTTAGTAACTTCCTAGGTTCAGCCGGAGGCTACCGGAGAGTCATTGAAAATTTCTCTAAGATTGCCCTTATTGGAAAAACTAACCGCGATGATTACTACAAAAGGCCATCATTGAGTAATTGAAGTCTGAGTAAGGAGGGAAGGAAGTAACAGTCTGTTTCACATAAAAATGTGACTAGTATTACTTAAGCAAATCAAGGAAGCTTAAGGTCAAGATGAAAGGATGTTTGAGATTCAGCAGTGATTTGAAAGGAATGAAAAGGAAAAGTTTTGATTGTGATGAGGGTGGTAGTAACAAATATGAAGGTCAGATATATGTACCACCTAGCAGCGAGTTGAGAAAAAATATTATGACAGACACTCATAACTCTAAATACTCTAGTCACCCTCGATAAAACAAAAAATGAATTGTGATTTATGACAAAATTACTTATGGCCTGGAATGAAGAGGGATATATCAGGATTTGTATCCCAGTGTTTGACCTACCAGCAGGTAAAGGTATACCATAAGAAAACCGCCGGACAGTTGCAATTATTCCTTGTACCTAAGTGGGAATGGGAACACTTTAAGATAGATTACCTAAGTGTATCAGGATTACCATGAACAACTAATAGATTTTTGCTTTTATCTGTGTTGTAGTGGATAGGTTGACTAAGACAGTTTGGTTTATTCCTATCCGAGAAAGATACTTTACTGAAAAACTTACCCAAATTTATATTAAGGAAGTGGTTAGTCGCTAAGGAGTGCCGGTAACTATTGTGTCCAACAAGAATGTAAGGTTCACCTCGATATTTTGGAAAAGTTTTCAAGAAGAAATGTGAACGAAATTAACCATGAGTATAGCCTTTCACCCTCAGACGGATGACCAATCTGAATGTATAATACATATATTAGAAAATATGTGAGACCGTACATTATCGATTTTGTCGGAGCATGGGATGAACAATTTGCTTTTAACTGAATTCTTTTACAATAATGGTTATCAAGCTAGCATTGAAATGGCTCCTTATAAAAGCATTATATGGTCGAAGATGTCTCACACCTATCTGTTGGGGGGTAGTCAAGGAACGAACACTGTCTCGCACAAAAAAGAAGAAGGAAGAAAAGAGAAGAAGCAGAGCTCGGAGAGATAGAGAGAGAGAGAGAGAGAGAGAGAGAGGAAAAATAAGAAGAAAGAATTGGGAAAAAACCAAAAGGTAATCCCTTTCTCTGCGGTGTACTTTTTAGTGTTAATTCTTGACTCTGTGTGTGTGTTCAGACCTTCGCACATATAGTGAACACACAACTCTCTCTCTCTCTCTCTCTCTCTCTCTCTCTGTGCACGTGAGTGCACACGCAGGTGTGTGTTCACTGTATGTGCAAAGATGGTAAAGGGGAAGGGGAAGCAACCATGATGGCTGTGAGAATGTGTGTCGGTGCACCGTGAGTATGGTGTGTTGTATGCAGTATGTGTGTGTGTGTGTGAGTGCGCGCATGCGGAGTGTGGTGTAGAGTGTATGGTGTAGTGTGTGTGTGTGTGTGTGTGCGCACGCGACCGTTATGTGGTGTTGTGTGTGTACACAAGAGCGAGCGTGCCCACGTGCATGAATGGTGAAGAGGAGAGGGAAGCAGCACAGAGGCTGCTGCATTGTGGGTGGGTGTGTGTGGGTGGGTGTGATGATTGTTGTGTGTGTGAAGAGTGTATATGGGTGGGTGGGTTACTGGAAAGTGGAGCAATGTGTCACTTGTAAGTGGGTGTATGTGTGTGTTAACTGGAAAAAGAGGGACTACCGAGAGGAAGATGAACAGGGGGTGAACAGTAAATCAATTAAGGTTGAGGTTTTTGAACTGAAAAGTCTCTCTAAAGACCATTTATTCCCAGCAGTCTGTCCAAATTTTTAAAACTAATTCTGAGTAGATTTTTGCTAAGTGCAAAGAAAAAATCCTAGCTATTTTTGGAAAATCTACAATGTGGGAAAGTTTGGGATTTTTTCGAGATCGTGAAGGGTGTTAAAACGGTTGATTTAAAATAGCAAATTAATGTGGTTTTGCTTAGAAATTTTGTAAGGACCCAATGTCTAAAATTTTAGGGCATTTTCGAAGTCGATAGCTATTTTTAACAGGACCGACTTCCGAGCACTCCGTTAGATGCTGGTTAGGGGGTTTTGAGCGAAAATCCAAAAAATAAGTGTACTTTGCTTAATAGATGTTTTCAAGCAATTCTAGGATTTTGATGGGGTGTTGGCCGTCAGGGGTATTTTGGTAAATTTCCATTAGTCAAGGATATTTTGGTGATTTTCTTCATAAAATCCACCAAAGGACTTTTGGTCTGAAAGTTGGTGTAGCGCGTATAAGAAGTTGTTTTAAAGTGGCTTTGGGGTGTTGGTGGTATGATGGCCATTAAGGGATATTTTGATACTTTGTCATACCGACGTTGAATTTTTGTGAACGCATGTAATTAAGTGGTAAGAGTGACGGGAATAGAGGGACAATGTTAGTGCTCCTCAAACTAGGAAGTTTGTTATCGCTAATACGTTAACAAGCCTAGGTTAAGGACGGTTTTCAAATCAAAATAATTAACCATCGTAAGATGTTAGAATGGCTAAATAGGAAGAGGTAGAAGAGAGAGAGAGAGAGAGAGAGTGTGTGTGTGTGTGTGTGTGTGTGTGTGTGTGTGCCTGACGAGAAAGGTCTTATTTTACTAGGTGATCCCACTCGTGTCGATCAGAGGTTGCGAGTTGCATCAGTTAAAAGCCAATCAGGTAAGGATAATACGGTTCCTTACATGTTATGAATTGATTCGATTAGCATACATGTCATTGATGATGATGTTATGCAGACTGTCGTGTTGTTGTTTTGAAATGTCAATAATTATTGATAATCGATATTTCTCCTATTTAAGAATGCTGTGAGGACTTGTGCTAAAGTTTCTCCCAAGTCCGCCTTGTTGATGATCCTTATGTTGAAGTCATGTTATGTTTGAACACTAGTTTATCTTGTGACACGGTACTTCTTGCTTGCGTTATGTTGTTAAGGACTTAAGGTAGAATATTTTCCCTTAGTCCACCCTGTGGATGAAGCCCTGTTGTTAAGTCGTAAGGCAGTTAAGGACAAATTTTCAATTTGAGTTCCCTTTAATGACAGTGTCTCTTCTAATTACATAAGATTGAGATGAACATCCCGTATGACGGGACACCAAAATGAGGATAGCCTGTGAAATTAATCATTGGCAAAAATGAGGTATGGCACTAACAAGCTTGAATATGTGTTAAAATTGATTATTTCATTGATATTTACTTTTGGAATGATTGATTTCTTGTTCATTTGCATAGTCAGTCAGTCTTGTCCATGAAGAGGTAGCAATAATGTTGTTCTTAAAACCACTCTGTCTAAGAAAGAAAAAGATCGTTTGACAACTTATGTTAATGCTGAACTTATTATTAAATTCCTGACTCATTATTATTGTTCAGATGATCATATTCTTCCAAAACTTTGGAATCACTTGTATACGTTGTTTCTTTGTTATCTTTAATGGGCGATTTGCACTTATTCCTTATCTGTATTGTTTCGTGTTGTAAGAATGAATAAGGGAAAACCTCTAGGAAAGAAAAAGAAAAGTTGCTCTAAGTCGTAGAGAAAGACGTAAAATGATGACAATTGTGCATTTGGTTGTAGATACTGTGTGTTAAGACTTCCGCTGTATTCATGTTGAATAAAGAAAAATTTTGTAAGAATGCATTTTGAGGTTTCTGTAATTAGAGTCGCTATGTTTTCCGCACGGGATTATGTTGTGATTATGATAGACAACTCAACTTGGGTGGTGTTACCAGGGTTGTGGTGTTGCACTAGTCAAGTAGGTATCAATGAAATTCTCAACATGACCATATAATGTCAATCATAAACTCATATATCCAATGTTGGATATTGCGGTACCCCTAATGTCAATTCACATCAACTCTGCTGATCAATGTTTCCTTACGTGCAGTTAAGAGGTCAAATCGGAGTTAACAAGTGGCAGAAACTTCATAAGGTAGGCATAGGCTATTCATAACAGATATAGAGCATGCACAATGACTGACAAAGGGATCCACAATATGACAGCACTAAATGGTCGGCAATAACCCATAAAAATTACGAATTCTAATGTCTTAAACTCCAAATGAAATTAATCATTGGCAAAAATGAGGTATGGCACTAACACGCTTGAATCTACATTAAAATTGATTTTATTCTATGTTAATAATTTTCATTACTTGTATTTCATTGATATTTACTTTTGCAATTATTGATTTCTTGTCCATTTGCATAGTCAGTCAGTTAGTCAGTCTTGCCCATGAAGAGATAGAAATAATGTCGTTCTTGAAACCACTCTGTATAAGAAAGAAAAAGATCGTTTGACAACTTATGTTAATGCTGAACTTATTATGAAATTTCTGACTCATTGTTATTGTTCAAATGATCATTATTCTTCCGAAACTTTGGAATCACTTGTACACGTTGTTTCTATGTTGTCTTTAATGGACGATTTGCGTTTATTCCTTATCTGTATTGTATCAGGTTATAAAGATTGAATAAGGGAAAACCTCTAGGAAAGGAAAAGAGAAGTTGCTCTAAGTCATAGAGAAAGACGTAAAACGGTGACAATTATGCGTTTGGTTGTAGATATTGTGTTAAGACTTCCACTATATTCATGATGAATTAAGAAAATTTTTGTAAGGATACATTTTGAGGTTTCTATAATTAGAGTCGCTATGTTTTCCAAACATGATTATGTACTGATTATGATAGGCAACTCAACTTGGGTGGTGTTACCAGGGTTGAGGTGTTGCACTAGTCAAGTAGGTATCAATGAAATTATCAACATGACCATATAATGTCAATCATAAACTCCTATATCCAATTTTGGATATTGCGATACCCCTAATGTCAATTCACATCAGCTCTGATGATCAATGTTTCCTTATGTGCAGTTAAGAGGTCAAATCGGAGTTAACAAGCGGCAGAAACTTCATAAGGTAGGCATAGGATATGCATAACAGATATAGAGCATGCACAATGACCGACAAAGGGATCCACAATATGACAGCTCTAAATGGTCGGCAATAACCCATAAAAATTACGAATTCTAATGTCTTAAACTCTAAATGAAATTAAGTTTAAGGCCGCAAACTTAAAAAATGTAGTGATGTCTACCTTAAGTACCATGAAGTGATGAGAGAACAAGCAGCAAACACTACGCTCTGGTCACACCACCTATGAGCAAAAAGATTTATTCACAGGACCTCCTCAACATCTTGTCAATCAAGGATTGTCCATTCGTTTGCAAGAAGAACTCCTCAATCTATTAGCGTAACAAATTATGAAGGCTTAGAATGAAGACAATATTCGTCTAGGATCATTAATGACCGAAGTTAACATGGTTCCTATTAAACAAGGACATCATACGAATGTCTATATTCACATCCTAATATGTTTGGCCACACCGGCATTTGTTGCTTTAGAGCTTAGTGGTAGACTTTTGATGCACTTTCTAGCAATAAACGAGGCTGTGAAAAAGGCATATTGAGGATTTAGAATAAATGTTTTGTAAAATTATGTGCACTCTTCATTACATTACTAAGCCAAAGGAGAGCGATAAACTGCCAAAAAAGTGAAATGTTTAAATTACAATTTCCTGAAAGAAAAAGATACAGATTTAAGACACTGTAACTTTTGATCTGTCGAGGAGGAGCTTCATATTTTGCGGGAGTGTCAAACATCAGATCTCAAGATCTGACTACTTTAACTCCGCAAAGCCAAATTCAACACGAGTGCAGTGATGAAAGACTCTGGTCCTTTGTCCAAGGGAGTCCAGTTCTCAGACCCTTTATCTCCACTGACTTGGCAATGATGACTTGAATATCCCAAGCAGCAACGCTCTCTGCGTCCTGCTAAGCCTTCTCTCACCATAGCACCAATAAACACCAAGCTTCAGTGCTTTTCGCCCTTCTACTACAGCTTTTTCTCTCACAGCAGCCAATAAGCCAGTTCCCCGGGGACCAATGTTGCTTTCATCTGTTCCACTTCCAGATTTTCCAATACCACTAGATAACAAATCAAGGCCCTCATCCACCAATTCATTAGAATGCCGTGTGTCTTGTTGAATATTTTCACCTCCATTTCTGCCATTATCATTTCCATCAATGCTGCTTCCCCACCATTTATTACTGGCAGTTGATAAGCCATCTGATGGGAACCCATACTTGAATTCATCCAAGCTAGCTGGAGGTTTCTTGGCCATGTATGAGCTGTACATATCCTGGGGCCTCCCACCCTGGACGGTCTTGTTTAACTGATGCTGAGGGATGCCTCGTAATTTGGACATCTCCTGTAAAGACGAAGTGCTTTTGTTTTGAAGCTGGGAGCCCCTGCATACAAAAATGCATCATACATTTCAGGGAGAGAAAGAAAAATGATAATTAACGGAAAGAGATCCACAGGATGATGTCTCCCTGTCATCAAAATAAAATCTAGACCTTAAGCATGATGGATTTGAATACTAACCAGGCTCGTAATTTATTTGTAAAATGTAAATAAAAATGTCATTCTCCGTATTCCGCTATGGTCAAAGTGAACACCAGAATGGAAAGAAGGAAAATTCATCAACTGTTTAAACATAACAAAATGTTCTTTTGCTTTTGAAAAATAGAATTCCAACTGCCAGAGATTTGAAACAGAGGAAAAGGAACACTATTCGAAAAATAAAGCTCCTCTGTCCCCTTGGCAAAACTGAAGGTGTCATAGCATTCTTCTTTGGCAGTTTTTCATTCTGATTATATATTTTGTACGGCATATGCTATGTTATAAGGCCTACTAGCAACATATCCAGAAGAGATTCGTGGATGTAACCCCTGCCGCTACATATCCAAGGAAATTCAGACCTTGAGGTTGAGCTGTAAAAGATTCCAGTGAACTCCTCCCACCTTTCAAGAGCCACGTGGCATAAGAGCTGATCCTGCCTTTAGTTGAGAGGTACAGAAAAGCGAATCAGGGCTCAATTTCACTGTTCCTATGGTGTAAGAGAGGCGTAAGGGCGCAATGGTTGGTCCACCAGATTCTTGCTGTTCCCTCCAATTTCACTTCAGCATGCTGCATCTTGTTCTCATTTGTCAAGGGTACGATTTAAAGAAACAGTCTACACTGTCTAGCCGATCAAGACATATCATGGGCTTATGGATATCATAAGAACCTATCTTCCAACTTAGCACATCTATGAAATTCATCCAATTCAGGATCTTCTGGTGATCAAGGATGTACTTGTTGCATCTAAATCAGGAGCAACTTAACAAATGGAGCAGAATTCTTAGTCTTCTTCTTTGTCTCATAGATGAGGCACCGACATGTTATCCACAGACGCATGTCACTGACCCAGGGAAACTCTCATGCAAATACGACCGGCTATACCTAAATCATGCCCCCAGGCCCTTCTTCCAATAGATCCCCCGTGTCTGGGTGATGTTAGTGACGGTCCAAAGCCCAGTACATTAGCCTAAGGCATTACATGTCAGGCCTATTTGTCGTCAAAACGCCTATATCCCCATGCGCACCCCTGCACTAGGCACCCACGCAATGAGTCCGTGACAAGCAGCTTTCGGTTCATCACCAGAGGCTTCTAATGAGATGGCCCCTTTATTTTGCTAGCTTTTTCTTCAGCTTGAAACGAAGCTTTACCTTAGGCATTCACCTACATAAGACACAATAAGCAAAAAGGGTAATAAATATGAGATGTGAAAGGACTAGGGATACAAAGGACTCTTTCTTTCCCTTTTATTCTTCCTTCAACCGGGGTCAGTTGGGTGCTTTGTGCATGGTTTTCAGCACGTGGCTGGAGATTGTTGCTGGGTCTTTAGTCGTATTGCACTTTGGTCTTGAGATCAGGTTGGAAGAAGCATTGTTACTTCAAGGGTAGGTGGGCTGGCTTGATTTATGTGGATCAGGTTGGTCTTCTCTTTTTAAAAGTAGTGTTGGCACTAATTCCAACCCGTACAGTATGTATACGTTCATAAGTTTTGGACTTGGGTGTCTGGGCTTCCCTACAAGTTGATGGCCTGTTAAGTTTCCGAAATATGCCAGAAGGTTCAGATGGGCCAAGTAGCTTTCTAACTTCATTAAAGTTCGAACTCACACCATTAGTACTGAAAGCTGACATGGACGCACAAGCTTCACAACACATTGATGGGCCGCTGAAGCTCAAAGTTTTATAATTGCCAAATGAGGTATCGAACTTCATCAAAGTTGAATCCAAACAAATTGGACTTGAAAGATTGCATCAACACTTGAGTTGCACAATTGGATAGGCTAAATAAGGTTTCGGGCTTGAAGTGTGAAACCCAAATGAAGACTCGAACTTTATCTCAAAGTTCGAAGCTTAACCCAAAAGACATGGTATTTCTCACGTGGTTATGGGCTTTACAGAGGATATGCAGTTGGTAAGACCGATAACAATCAAGGGTTATCTGGGGAAGCCTTTGTAGGCACCTCATTTTTGTAGTCATTTTTAGCTTTCTTTTATTTAGGTATTATTGGGATTTATTAATAATTAAGTTTATTATATGAGTCTAAGCCTAGTAATATATAATGAACTTAATCTATTTAATTACGACAGGTTAAAGACCAGTCCAGTCAAATTTCGGTCCAGTTGATTAAACCAGTCCACTTAGTTAGGTTTAACCTAGGTTAGGATAAAGAGATTTTGACTTGATTCAGATTGTATTTGTGATTGATTTCTGATTTGGGGATTGATCCTTAATGCAGAGATTGACTTTGAATTAATTCCCCAATCTAGTACATCCCTTCTGTCTTTTCAGAGATTTTTACCAAATTAAGGACAATTAATGTCTCGAAATTCGGGAAAATATCCTAATTAAGGGGTGAACACGGCCTGTTGTCGACAAGCCATCCGGTTAGTTGACTTTTCTCGATCTGTGATTTAAATCAAATATTTTTCTCTGTCAGATATATTAGACTCGGAAAAGTTTTCTTTGCCCTGTCAACCTCCAGACCTCTATAAATTGATCCCTTGGCCTACAGAACTAAGGGTCTTCTTGGTGGGCCCACGCATGTTGCTTCTAATAGCTTTCTTCTAAAGTACACGTGTTAAAATGGCAGTACAACAATCGGACCAAAATTGCAGACTTGTAATTTTATTGAAAACATACTGCCCCTCTTTGTGCTTCCATCATATTTCAATAGTCCTTCTCTTGCTTTTCGTCCCAGCATTGTCACTTGTCAGGTACCTTCTTCTCCCTGCTCTTCAGTTGGAGATTTGTCCAATTGTATTTATTTGTTTTAATTTTTTATTTTTTGCTTTCTTGTACAGTAATTTTTTGATTT
>JAVXUP010003474.1:0-66529 GCA_033070095.1 Escallonia herrerae | reverse complement strand
AAAGCAAACCTCATGATATACTATTACCATATAGATGATGATGGTATAAACAGAGCACTAAAAGCCTCCAAACATAAAGTATTACCAAAACTAAAAAAAGTCTATTACAACGCATTTCCAAAAATATGCCCATACAGAAGGATTCCTAATCGCAGCGGACAAATAGATATAAAAAACAATTCTATCAAATTACCCCAACCGGGTAAGGTCCCCAAAAGAAATAACTACAAAGTTTATCAAACCAAAAAGCAAAATCTCATAGCTCCAACGCTGCCATAAGAATCAAGAGTCACTTCCTTCACCTGTGGCAAAGGCAAGGTAAGAAGACAAAGGGGTGAGCTCAAATAGCCCAGTAGGGTAAACAAATGGTAAGATGTCAAGCAATAATGACGTATCTAATAACAATATTGGATGAAACAGACCAATCATGTCTTACTATCACATATCGAAGCATCAAAGATTTAGCATTTAACCCAAAACACATTTCAATTATATGTAGGGTATGCTACAAACATGCGATGACTATGGTGGTCATAAGACCCAAATGTCGAACCAAACATACAAATATCAAACGCGTGCTCCGGAGCATACTAGGAGACTTCGGCTCTCTAGTATAACAAACATGTGTCCAAAGGACCCTCTCAATTTGAGAGTTGTTCAACATAGTCAATGTCAATCTTAAATTGACGGTCACAAATGTACAAATTCAAAGTTTAGCAGAATTAAGGCACAAATGAGAAGGGGTGAACAATGTTCTTAAGAGACAAAAGTGAAGCAATCAATTACAAACGGCATAGATGAATCAAAGTGACGAAAGTATAAGCCTTCGAATTTTCGGAGATACCTTTCCACAGCAAAAATCGTATAAACCCTTACCTCAAACAAGCTTTTGAACAAAAGAAAACCTTAAAGCACTACTCTAGCGCCAATGAGCTTTCCAAGCCTCCTATTCTCTCCCTCTCCGCCACAAAGGAGCAAGAAATCGAGAACAAAAGGGCTAGAATGAAAATAAAGAAACTATTTATATGAAGGTAAAATTTCACTATTCGTTCGAAGCAAACACAAGTATTAGTCGACTAAAAAAGCTTAAATTCGACTAAAAGGTTTACATTCGACTAAAAGGTTCAAATTCGACTAAAACACCTTAAATTCGACTAAAAGGTTTTGACTCGACTAAAAGGTTTACATTCGACTAAAAGGTTCAAATTCGACTAAAACACCTTAAATTCGACTAAAAGTGTTTTAAATTCGACTAAAAGGTTCAAATTCGACTAAAACACCTTAAATTCGACTAAAAGTGTTTTAAATTCGACTAAAAGTGTTTTGATTCGACTAAAAGGTTTACATTCGACTAAAAGGTTCAAATTCGACTAAAACACCTTAAATTTGACTAAAAAGTAGCTTTTAGTCGACTGAAAGTACTGTTCATCGATTTTTTATTTTTTTTTTAAACTTTGCTTAACACAAGGAATGAAAACTTTGGGGTATTACATTCTCCCCCCCTAAAAAAAATTCCGTCCGCGGAATTAAAACGTACCTTAAACATCGAAGAGCTAAGGGTGCTTTTCGCGCATTGCATCCTCGAGTTCCCACGTGGCTCCTTCCACCGAATGGTTACGCCAAAGCACTTTAACCAACTTAATGGTTTTTTTGCGTAAAATTTGATCCTTGCGGTCCAGAATTTTCACTGGGCGTTCCTCGTATGATAAGTCCTCCCGAATCTCCACAGGTTCGAAATGTATGACATGTGAAGGATCTGGCACGTATTTCCTCAAGGCTGATACGTGAAACACATTATGTATTTGCGACAAACTGGGAGGTAAGGCAACTTGATAAGCGACCGGTCCAACTCTCCGCAAGATCTCAAATGGTCCGATAAATCTAGGGCTAAGCTTGCCCTTCTTCCCAAAACGCATTACTCCCTTCCAAGGCGATACTTTGAGAAACACATGATCTCCCACTTCGAAATTTAGCTCGCGTCTTCTATTATCCGCATAACTCTTTTGACGACTTTGAGCCACTATCAAATTATCCTTGATCAAACGAATTTTCTCCGAGGTAGCTTGTACTATCTCGGGCCCTAAGGCACCCAAAAGCTTCTCCTCGCCAACTTCGAGCCAACAAATTGGCGTTCTACATCTCTGCCCATACAAGGCCTCAAATGGTGCCATACCGCTTGTTGTAAGCAAACTCCACAAGCGGCAATTGATCAGCCCAACTATTCTTGAAGTTTAACGAGCAAGCCCTAAGCATGTCTTCTAAAATCTGAATCGTTCTCTCTGACTGTCCATCACTTTGAGGATGATAAGCCGTACTAAGGTCAAGTTGAGTACCCAAGGCTTTTTGCAAGCTGCGCCAAAATTTTGACGTAAAACGTGCATCTCTATCCGAAACGATTGAAACGGGTACACCGTGGAGTCGAACAATCTCTTGGATGTAAAGTTTGGCTAACCTCTCCAAGCTATAGGTAACCTTAACCGGAATGAAATGTGCTGACTTGGTCAAACGATCAACTATTACCCAAACCGAATCGTGTCCTTGCCTCGTCCTAGGCAACCCCGACACAAAGTCCATGGCAATACGTTCCCACTTCCACTGAGGGATAGTAAGAGGTTGCAAAGGTCCTGTAGGTCGTTGATGTTCCGCTTTAACTTGCTGACACGTAAGGCATCGAGCGACAAAATCTGCTATCTCCCTTTTCATATCGTTCCACCAAAACACGTCCCGTAAATCTCGATACATCTTAGTGCTACCTGGATGAACTGTGAAGCTGGAATTATGCGCATCTCGTAAAATTTCCTCCTTTAATTCCACATTAGAAGGAACACATAATCTGTCTCCAAAACGCAATGCCCCCTCGGCGTCAATTCTGAACTCTGGCTGTTTACCTTCTCCAACTTGTTCTCTAATCTTAACAAATTTGGAATCCAAAATCTGAGCTTGCCTAATTCTTTCGATCAAGGTAGGTCGCGCCATTAAATTTCCCAAATAATTTTCCGTCCCGAAAACCAAAACATCCACACCCAAACTTTCAAGATCCGCAAGAATTTCCTTACGTGAAGTTAAAAGGGCTGCACACGTACCTGTGTTCTTTCGGCTAAGAGCATCGGCGACCACATTGGCCTTCCCCGGATGATACAAGATCTTGCAGTCATAGTCCTTAAGCAATTCCAACCATCGACGTTGTCGCATATTCAATTCTTTCTGCGTGAATAAAAACTTAAGACTCTTGTGATCGGTGTATATCTCACATGTTTCACCATAGAGATAGTGCCTCCAAATTTTCAAAGCGAAAACCACCGCAGCTAGTTCCAAGTCATGTGTTGGGTAGCTCACTTCATACGTTTTGAGTTGTCGCGAGCCATAAGCAATAACTCGCCCATGTTGCATCAATACACATCCCAAACCCTTCCGTGAAGCATCGCTATAAACCACAAATCCTCCTGCCCCCGAAGGTAGAGAAAGGACAGGAGCTGAAACCAATCTGTTCTTTAATTCTAGAAAACTGCGATCACACTCTTCCGACCACTCGAACCTCACCTTCTTTCGAGTCAATCGAGTCAATGGAATAGCGAGTTTTGAAAATCCCTCAATAAACCTGCGATAATAGCCAGCCAAACCAAGGAAACTACGAACTTCACTCACCGTTCTTGGTCTTTCCCAATTCCACACTGCCTCTACCTTGGATGGATCCACCGAGATCCCATCTTTAGATACCACATGCCCTAAAAACACAACTTTTTCAAGCCAAAACTCACATTTATCAAACTTGGCATAAAGCTTCTCTTCCCTCAAAATTTGTAGCACCATACGTAAATGCCCTTCATGTTCTTCCTTGCTTCTAGAGTAGATCAATATGTCATCGATAAAGACTATGACGAATTGGTCCAAATATCGCTTGAATACCCGATTCATTAAGTCCATAAACGCTGCAGGTGCGTTAGTTAACCCAAACGGCATTACAACAAACTCATAGTGTCCGTACCTCGTGCGAAAAGCAGTCTTGGATATATCATCCTTCCTAATCTTCAATTGGTGGTAACCCGATCTCAAATCAATCTTGGAAAAGTATTCCGCACCTTGTAGTTGATCAAACAAATCATCAATTCGCGGCAAAGGATACTTGTTGCGAACTGTAATATGGTTCAACTCCCTATAGTCAATACACAATCTCAACGTTCCATCCTTCTTCTTTACAAATAAAACAGGAGCACCCCAAGGAGAGACGCTTGGGCGAATGAAGCCTTTCTCAAGCAATTCTTGAAGTTGCACCTTAAGTTCTTTGAGCTCGGCCGGGGCCATACGATAAGGAACCTTAGAAATTGGAGCAGCTCCTGGTATAAGATCTATAACAAACTCGATTTCACGATCTGGAGGAAGACCAGGGAGTTCCACCGAAAACACATCCGAAAATTCGTCAACGATAGGAATGGCGGATAAATTTTGAACAGCTATTCGAGTATCCACAATGTGAGCTAAATATCCTTGACATCCCTTTCGAAGCAAATGCCTAGCCTGCAAGGCAGATACAAGGCAAGACGAAGTAATGGGCGTAGAACCCTTAAACTTGAACTTGGATTGACCGGGAATCCAGAAATGCACTTCTTTGGCATAGCAATCCAACGAGGCATGGTAGGAAGACAACCAGTCCATTCCGAGAATAACATCAAAATCCCGAATGTCCAAAGCTATAAGGTTCGCGAGGAACACTCTACCCTCTATGCGTACCAAGCAAGGCTTGTACACAGTAGATACTAATACAGATTTCTCCACCGGGGTATCAATCATCAAATCAAACTCTAAAAGTTGTTGGTCAGAACCCAACTTACACGCTAGAGAAGGGGTTATAAACGAATGCGTGGATCCAGGGTCAAACAATGCATGAAAAGAACGAGAACAAATCTGAACTGTACCTGCCACTACATCGTTAGAAGTTGTGGCATCCTTGGCAGTCAAAGCATAAGCACGGCCTTGTACTCTTGGCCTCTGGTCCCCCGTGGAAGGTTTAGCTCCACCCTGAGCTTGGACGTTGTAAGTCTTCTCCTTCTTCGGATACGGGCATTCCATAGCATAATGCCCCACTTTCCCACAGTTGAAACATGAATTTGTCAAACGATGGCAAGGCTTATCCCCATGATTTTTGCCACAAGTAGCGCAAACTTTTGTACCCCCTTGAGTCGATTTCATACCTTCTTGTAAAGTTGCTTTCCTCTTGTTCTGACCACCGCTCTTGCTCTTGTCCGAAGTTTCTGCACGGCTTCTTTTGTGCCTCAATTCCTCTTGCTCCTTCAAAAATTCCCCGTAGTCCGTCTCTAGAATTTCGACCCGTTCAACCACCTTAGCATAAGTCGGAAGCTTTAGAGCCAACAATCTGTTCTTGATGCCGCGCTTCAATCCCTTCTCAAATCTTCTTGCCTTACGATTTTCGGTGTCAACCAAATGCGGGGCATGCCTTGACAATGAGGTGAACTTCGCCTCATATTCTGCTACCGTCATATCATTCTGTACTAACTTCAAGAACTCTTCCTCCTTCTGATCTCTTACATTTTGAGGAAAGTACTTCTTGAAGAAAATGTTCTTGAACCGTTCCCAAGTCATGGGATGATCAGCATTGATCCTCTGTGTGCGCTTGACCATCTTCCACCAATGGTCGGCTTCATCTTCCAACATGAATACTGCATACGCCACCTTTTGCTCATCACTGGTATCCCAAAGGTCGAACACCTTCTCACTTTGGTTCACCCACGCTTCAGCCTTCTCCGGATCGGGTTCCCCTCTAAAGGCGGGTACTAACTTTTTGAATTTTTCCACATCTCCGGTCTTAACACCATCATTCGGCCCATTGTTCTGATTTTGGTGTAGCGGCACCCCGTTACCTCCTGCAATTAGGTTCGCCAAATTCTGAAATCCGTGTATAATGGCTTCAGCAACTCCGTCATTCGTTGGTGGACCATGAGGTTCGTTGGCGTTACGATTAGAACGTCTAGGAGGCATGGTACTCCTAGCACATCAAACGAAACTGTATAAGCCTATAATGTACAAAAGATAAACGCGAAATCAAAACAAATCTCGCAACATCTTAGACCTAGGCTCACCCGAGTCTACAGAATCACAAACCTAAGCTCTGATACCAACCCTGTCACGCCCCCAAACCGGGAGGCCGCGACTTCAAAGAAAACCTCATGATATACTATTACCATATAGATGATGATGGTATAAACAGAGCACTAAAAGCCTCCAAACATAAAGTATTACCAAAACTAACAAAAGTCTATTACAACGCGTTTCCAAAAATATGCCCATACAAAAGGATTCCTAATCGCAGCGGACAAATAGATATACAAAACAATTCTATCAAATTACCCCAACCGGGTAAAGTCCCCAAAAGAAATAAACTACAAAGTTTATCAAACCAAAAAGCAAAATCTCATAGCTCCAACGCTGCCATAAGAATCAAGAGTCACTTCCTTCACCTGTGGCAAAGGCAAGGTAAGAAGACAAAGGGGTGAGCTCAAATAGCCCAGTAGGGTAAACAAATGGTAAGATGTCAAGCAATAATGACGTATCTAATAACAATATTGGATGAAACAGACCAATCATGTCTTACTATCACATATCGAAGCATCAAAGATTTAGCATTTAACCCAAAACACATTTCAATTATATGTAGGGTATGCTACAAACATGCGATGACTATGGTGGTCATAAGACCCAAATGTCGAACCAAACATACAAATATCAAACGCGTGCTCCGGAGCATACTAGGAGACTTCGGCTCTCTAGTATAACAAACATGTGTCCAAAGGACCCTCTCAATTTGAGAGTTGTTCAACATAGTCAATGTCAATCTTAAATTGACGGTGACAAATGTACAAATTCAAAGTTTAGCATCATTAAGGCACAAATGAGAAGGGGTGAACAATGTTCTTAAGAGACAAAAGTGAAGCAATCAATTACAAACGGCATAGATGAATCAAAGTGATGAAAGTATAAGCCTTCGAATTTTCGGAGATACCTTTCCACAGCAAAAATCGTATAAACCCTTACCTCAAACAAGCTTTTGAACAAAAGAAAACCTTAAAGCACTACTCTAGCGCCAATGAGCTTTCCAAGCCTCCTATTCTCTCCCTCTCCGCCGCAAAGGAGCAAGAAATCGAGAACAAAAGGGCTAGAAGGAAAATAAAGAAACTGTTTATATGAAGGTAAAATTTCACTATTCGTTCGGAGTAAACACAAGTATTAGTCGACTAAAAAAGCTTAAATTCGACTAAAAGGTTTACATTCGACTAAAAGGTTCAAATTCGACTAAAACACCTTAAATTCGACTAAAAGTGTTTTAAATTCGACTAAAAGGTTCAAATTCGACTAAAACACCTTAAATTCGACTAAAAGTGTTTTAAATTCGACTAAAAGTGTTTTGATTCGACTAAAAGGTTCAAATTCGACTAAAACACCTTAAATTCGACTAAAAGTGTTTTAAATTCGACTAAAAGTGTTTTGATTCGACTAAAAGGTTTACATTCGACTAAAAGGTTCAAATTCGACTAAAACACCTTAAATTCGACTAAAAAGTAGCTTTTAGTCGACTGAAAGTACTGTTCATCGATTTTTTTTTTAACTTTGCTTAACATAAGGAATGAAAATTTTGGGGTATTACATTCTCCCCCCCCCCCCCTTAAAAGAATTCCGTCCGCGGAATTAAAACTTACCTTAAACATCGAAGAGCTGAGGGTGCTTTTCTCGCATTGCATCCTCGAGTTCCCACGTGGCTTCTTCCACCGAATGGTTACGCCAAAGCACTTTAACCAACTTAATGGTTTTTGTGCGTAAAATTTGATCCTTGCGGTCCAGAATTTTCACTGGGCATTCCTCGTATGATAAGTCCTCCCGAATCTCCACAGGTTCGAAATGTATGACATGTGAAGGATTTGGCACGTATTTCCTCAAGGCTGATACGTGAAACACATTATGTATTTGCGACAAACTGGGAGGTAAGGCAACTTGATAAGCGACCGGTCCAACTCTCCGCAAGATCTCAAATGGTTCGATAAATCCAGGGCTAAGCTTGCCCTTCTTCCCAAAACGCATTACTCCCTTCCAAGGCCATACTTTGAGAAACACAAGATCTCCCACTTCGAAATTTAGCTCGCGTCTTCTATTATCCGCATAACTCTTTTGACGACTTTGTGCCACTATCAAATTATCCTTGATCAAACGAATTTTCTCCGAGGTAGCTTGTACTATCTCGGGCCCTAAGGCACCCAAAAGCTTCTCCTCGCCAACTTCGAGCCAACAAATTGGCGTTCTACATCTCCGCCCATACAAGGCCTCAAATGGTGCCATACCAATACAAGCCTGAAAGCTATTGTTGTAAGCAAACTCCACAAGCGGCAATTTATCAGCCCAACTATTCTTGAAGTTTAACGAGCAAGCCCTAAGCATGTCTTCTAAAATCTGAATCGTTCTCTCTGACTGTCCATCACTTTGAGGATGATAAGCCGTACTAAGGTCAAGTTGAGTACCCAAGGCTTTTTGCAAGCTGCGCCAAAATTTCGACGTAAAACGTGCATCTCTATCCGAAACGATTGAAACGGGTACACCGTGGAGTCGAACAATCTCTTGGATGTAAAGTTTGGCTAACCTCTCCAAGCTATAGGTAACCTTAACAGGAATGAAATGTGCTGACTTGGTCAAACGATCAACTATTACCCAAACCGAATCGTGTCCTTGCCTCGTCCTAGGCAACCCCGACACAAAGTCCATGGCAATACGTTCCCACTTCCACTGAGGGATAGTAAGAGGTTGCAAAGGTCCTGTAGGTCGTTGATGTTCCGCTTTAACTTGCTGACACGTAAGGCATCGAGCGACAAAATCTGCTATCTCCCTTTTCATATCGTTCCACCAAAACACGTCCCGTAAATCTCGATACATCTTAGTGCTACCTGGATGAACTGTGAAGCGGGAATTATGCGCATCTCGTAAAATTTCCTCCTTTAATTCCACATTAGAAGGAACACATAATCTGTCTCCAAAACGCAATGCCCCCTCGGCGTCAATTCTGAACTCTGGCTGTTTACCTTCTCTAACTTGTTCTCTAATCTTAACAAATTTGGAATCCAAAATCTGAGCTTGCCTAATTCTTTCGATCAAGGTAGGTCGCGCCATTAAATTTCCCAAATAATTTCCCGTCCCGAAAACCAAAACATCCACACCCAAACTTTCAAGATCCGCAAGAATTTCCTTACGTGAAGTTAAAAGGGCTACACACGTACCTGTGTTCTTTCGGCTAAGAGCATCGGCGACCACATTGGCCTTCCCCGGATGATACAATATCTTGCAGTCATAGTCCTTAAGCAAGTCCAACCATCGACGTTGTCGCATATTCAATTCTTTCTGCGTGAATAAAAACTTAAGACTCTTGTGATCAGTGTATATCTCACATGTTTCACCATAGAGATAGTGCCTCCAAATTTTCAAAGCGAAAACCACCGCAGCTAGTTCCAAGTCATGTGTTGGGTAGCTCACTTCATACGTTTTGAGTTGTCGCGAGCCATAAGCAATAACTCGCCCATGTTGCATCAATACACATCCCAAACCCTTCCGTGAAGCATCGCTATAAACCACAAATCCTCCTGCCCCCGAAGGTAGAGAAAGGACCGGAGCTGAAACCAATCTGTTCTTTAATTCTAGAAAACTGCGATCACACTCTTCCGACCACTCAAACCTCACCTTCTTTCTAGTCAATCGAGTCAATGGAATAGCGAGTTTTGAAAATCCCTCAATAAACCTGCGATAATAGCCAGCCAAACCAAGGAAACTACGAACTTCACTCACCGTTCTTGGTCTTTCCCAATTCCACACTGCCTCTACCTTGGATGGATCCACCGAGATCCCATCTTTAGATACAACATGCCCTAAAAACACAACTTTTTCAAGCCAAAACTCACATTTATCAAACTCGGCATAAAGCTTCTCTTCCCTCAAAATTTGTAGCACCATACGTAACTGCCCTTCATGTTCTTCCTTGCTTCTAGAGTAGATCAATATGTCATCGATAAAGACTATGACGAATTGGTCCAAATATCGCTTGAATACCCGATTCATTAAGTCCATAAACGCTGCAGGTGCGTTAGTTAACCCAAACGGCATTACAACAAACTCATAGTGTCCGTACCTCGTGCGAAAAGCAGTATTGGATATATCATCCTTCCTAATCTTCAATTGGTGGTAACCCGATTTCAAATCAATCTTGGAAAAGTATTCCGCACCTTGTAGTTGATCAAACAAATCATCAATTCGCGGCAAAGGATACTTGTTGCGAACTGTAATATGGTTCAACTCCCTATAGTCAATACACAATCTCAACGTTCCATCCTTCTTCTTTACAAATAAAACAGGAGCACCCCAAGGAGAGACGCTTGGGCGAATGAAGCCTTTCTTAAGCAATTCTTGAAGTTGCACCTTAAGTTCTTTGAGCTCGGCTGGGGCCATACGATAAGGAACCTTAGAAATTGGAGCAGCTCCTGGTATAAGATCTATAACAAACTCGATTTCACGATCTGGAGGAAGACCAGGGAGTTCTTCCGAAAACACATCCGAAAATTCGTCAACGATAGGAATGGCAGATAAATTTTGAACAGCTATCCGAGTATCCACAATGTGAGCTAAATATCCTTGACATCCCTTTCGAAGCAAACGCCTAGCCTGCAAGGCAGATACAAGGCAAGACGAAGTAATGGGCATAGAACCCTTAAACTTGAACTTGGATTGACCGGGAATTCAGAAATGCACTTCTTTGGCATAGCAATCCAACGAGGCATGGTAGGAAGACAACCAGTCCATTCCGAGAATAACATCAAAATCCCGAATGTCCAAAGCTATAAGGTTCGCGGGTAATACTATACCCTCGATGCGTACCAAGCAAGGCTTGTACACAGTAGATACTAATACAGATTTCCCCACCGGGGTATCAATCATCAAATCAAACTCTAAAAGTTGTGGGTCAGAACCCAACTTACACGTTAGAGAAGGGGTTATAAATGAATGCGTGGATCCAGGGTCAAACAATGCATGAAAAGAAAGAGAACCAATCTGAACTGTACCTGCCACTACATCGTTAGAAGTTGTGGCATCCTTGGCAGTCAAAGCATAAGCACGGCCTTGTACTCTTGGCCTCTGGTCCCCCGTGGACGGTTTAGCTCCACCCTGAGCTTGGACGTTATAAGTCTTCTCCTTCTTCGGATACGGGCATTCCATAGCATAATGCCCCACTTTCCCACAGTTGAAACATGAATTTGTCAAACGATGGCAAGGCTTATCCCCATGATTTTTGCCACAAGTAGCGCAAACTTTTGTACCCCCTTGAGTCAATTTCATACCTTCTTGTAAAGTTGCTTTCCTCTTATTCTGACCACCGCTCTTGTTCTTGTTCGAAGTTTCTGCACGGCTTCTTTTGTGCCTCAATTCCTCTTGCTCCTTAAAAAATTCCCCGTAGTCCGTCTCTAGAATTTCGACCCGTTCAACCACCTTAGCATAAGTCGGAAGCTTTAGAGCCAACAATCTGTTCTTGATGCCGCACTTCAATCCATTCTCAAATCTTCGTGCCTTACGATTTTCGGTGTCAATCAAATGCGGGGCATGCCTTGACAATGAGGTGAACTTCACCTCATATTCTGCTACCGTCATATCATTCTGTACTAACTTCAAGAACTCTTCCTCCTTCTGATCTCTTACATTTTGAGGAAAGTACTTCTTGAAGAAAATATTCTTGAACCGTTCCCAAGTCATGGGATGATCAGCATTGATCCTCTGTGTGCGCTTGACCATCTTCCACCAATGGTCGGCTTCATCTTCCAACATGAATACTGCATACGCCACCTTTTGCTCATCATTGGTATCCCAAAGGTCGAACACCTTCTCACTTTGGTTCACCCACGCTTCGGCCTTCTCCGGATCGGGTTCCCCTCTAAAGGCGGGTACTAACTTTTTGAATTTTTCCACATCTCCGGTCTTAACACCATCATTCGGCCCATTGTTCTGATTTTGGTGTAGCGGTGCCGTTACCTCCTGCAATTAGGTTCGCCAAATTCTGAAATCCGTGTATAATGGCTTCAGCAACTCCGTCATTTGTTGGTGGACCATGAGGTTCATTGGCGTTACGATTAGAACGTCTAGGAGGCATGGTACTCCTAGCACATCAAACGAAACTGTATAAGCCTATAATGTACAAAAGATAAACGCGAAATCAAAACAAATCTCGCAACATCTTAGACCTAGGCTCACCCAAGTCTACAGAATCACAAACCTAAGCTCTGATACCAACCCTGTAACGCCCCCAAACCGGAGGCCGCGACTTCAATGCAAACCTCATGATATACTATTACCATATAGATGATGATGGTATAAACAGAGCACTAAAAGCCTCCAAACATAAAGTATTACCAAAACTAACAAAAGTCTATTACAACGCGTTTCCAAAAATATGCCCATACAGAAGGATTCCTAATCGCAGCGGACAAATAGATATACAAAATAATTCTATCAAATTACCCCAACCGAGTAAGGTCCCCAAAAGAAATAACTACAAAGTTTATCAAACCAAAAAGCAAAATCTCATAGCTCCAACGCTGCCATAAGAATCAAGAGTCACTTCCTTCACCTGTGGAAAAGGCAAGGTAAGAAGACAAAGGGGTGAGCTCAAATAGCCCAGTAGGGTAAACAAATGGTAAGATGTCAAGTAATAATGACGTATCTAATAACAATATTGGATGAAACAGACCAATCATGTCTTACTATCACATATCGAAGCATCAAAGATTTAGCATTTAACCCAAAACACATTTCAATTATATGTAGGGTATGCTACAAACATGCGATGACTATGGTGGTCATAAGACCCAAATGTCGAACCAAACATACAAATATCAAACGCGTGCTCCGGAGCATACTAGGAGACTTCGGCTCTCTAGTATAACAAACATGTGTCCAAAGGACCCTCTCAATTTGAGAGTTGTTCAACATAGTCAATGTCAATCTTAAATTGACGGTGACAAATGTACAAATTCAAAGTTTAGCATCATTAAGGCACAAATGAGAAGGGGTGAACAATGTTCTTAAGAGACAAAAGTGAAGCAATCAATTACAAACGGCATAGATGAATCAAAGTGACGAAAGTATAAGCCTTCGAATTTTCAGAGATACCTTTCCACAGCAAAAATCGTATAAACCCTTACCTCAAACAAGCTTTTGAACAAATGAAAACCTTAAAGTACTACTCTAGCGCCAATGAGCTTTCCAAGCCTCCTATTCTCTCCCTCTCCGCCGCAAAGGAGCAAGAAATCGAGAACAAAAGGGCTAGAAGGAAAATAAAGAAACTATTTATATGAAGGTAAAATTTCACTATTCGTTCGAAGCAAACACAAGTATTAGTCGACTAAAAAAGCTTAAATTCGACTAAAAGGTTTACATTCGACTAAAACACCTTAAATTCGACTAAAAGTGTTTAAATTCGACTAAAAGGTTTTGATTCGACTAAAAGGTTTTCATTCGACTAAAAGGTTCAAATTCGACTAAAACACCTTAAATTCGACTAAAAGTGTTTTAAATTCGACTAAAAGTGTTTTGATTCGACTAAAAGGTTTACATTCGACTAAAAGGTTCAAATTCGACTAAAACACCTTAAATTCGACTAAAAGTGTTTTAAATTCGACTAAAAGTGTTTTGATTCGACTAAAAGGTTTACATTCGACTAAAAGGTTCAAATTTGACTAAAACACCTTAAATTCGACTAAAAAGTAGCTTTTAGTCGACTGAAAGTACTGTTCATCGACTGAAAGTACTATTCATCGAATTATTTTTTTTTAACTTTGCTTAACATAAGGAATGAAAACTTTGGGGTATTACAATCTTGGTTGTAATGGATAGGTTCACTAAGATGTCCCGATTTATTTTGTCCGGGAAGAACGACTTGCCCAAACTTAGGTTAGGCAAGTGGTCAGTTGTTATGGAGTTTAAGTAATTACTGTATCCGACAGAGACGCAAGGTTTACCTTTAGCCTTTGGAAAAGTTTTCAAAAAGAAATGAAAACAAAGTTGATCATGAGGACGGCCCTTTTCCTCATATAGGCGGCCAATTAAGAAGTATGATATGAATACTGGGAGAGTGTTAAGGGCCTGCATTTATTATTTTGGCTGAACATGGGGTAAACAGTTACCCTTAGTCGAATTCTCCTATAAAAATGGTTATCGGTTGAGCAAAGAAAAATAGCCCTGTTTGAAGTGTTGTATGACCGAAGATGTCACACACCTATTTGTAGAGTGTGGTTAGAGTCGAGATTGTTTCGCACGAGACTGTGCAAAGAAATAAAAAAAAACAAGGTGATCGATACCCAAGAGAAAAATCTTACTGCATAGAATTAGCAGAAAAGTTATACTGACAAGAGGCATAGGATGTTGAAGTTTGAAGTAGATGACATAGTACATTTTATACGTGTCACCATGGAAAGGAATCATGTGATTCAGGAAGTGAAGGATGCTGAGTCCGAAGTTCATCGGACCATTTAAAATCCTGCCTAGGATTGAGAAGATAGTATACAAATTCGATCTACGTTCAGGATTGAGTTAATTGCATAACGTGTATCACGTGTTAATGTTGAGAAAGTATGATCCCAATTATATGCATGGGATCTAGTTGTAACTAGTTAAAATTTGAGATAATATCTCGTATTAGGAGGCACCGGCGAAAATGGCTGATAAAGAGGAACAGGTTTTATGTGAAGGTAGGTGGTTAAAGATGACAGGAAGAAAATCATGAGGTAGAGGAAGCTACCTTGAAAGCGAGGCGCTAATGCGGTAATGATGTCTGCACCAAGTTGCAAAATGAGGTTTGTCGTTATTTCGAGGACGAAATTCATTTAAGAGGGGGAGGGTGTGATACCCTGAAAATACCAAAAATTAATCTAACCGTGAGTTTGATTAATTAAGGGGTACTATTTTTATTACGTCGCAATATGTTGATGATGATTAAGTGTTAGGGAGCTAAATGGGAGGTTAGTTTGGCCTTGGGGTCAAAATGTAATTTTAGAAAGTTAAAGGGGGTAAAAGTATAATTTTGAAAAATATGATGAACGGGACGCATATTTTTATTAAGTAGCATCATTTTGATGATAATGAGGTGTTAGGAAGTGAAATGAGGGGTTAGGGTGATTTGGGGGTCAAATTGTAATTTTGCCAAAGTCGAGGGGTCAAAATACAATTTTAGAAACTTGAGGGGCTATTTTGTAATTTTTGAACTCTTAGCCTTAAGTGTCAATTTTTCAGAAGTTCGGATAATGAAATGCCACCTCTTGCTTGTGTGGATGACTAATCAATGTGTATTGTAAACAATAGAAGGAGGATAAGTCAAAAAAAAAAGAAGAAGAAAAACAAAAACAAAAAGGGAAACCTTTCCCTTTCGGGAAAGAAAAGAAGAACAAGAAGAAAGAAGAAGAAAATGAGAACAGAGAAGAGAAGCAGAAAGAAAGGAAGGGAAGCAGAGAAGAAGAACAACAGAACAGAGCACGTAGGGAAGAAAAAAAAACTTGGAGATTCCCTAAAGGTGATCACTTCCTTTAATTTTCAGTCCGTGGAATAGGGTGTGTGTTAAAAATCTCGGTAGGGTGTGTGCTGTGCGTTTTTAGTGTGCAGGGAAGTGTGGGTTGCTTCCATGGTAGCCGAGATAGACGTACGTGGGGGTATATGTGATTGTGTGCAAGTGTATTCATGTGTGTATTTAGGAGGCGTGGCAGGTGGTAGCCGTGAATATAACGGCATAAATCATGAGGTGCGTGTGTGTTTCAGTGTGTGCCATGGAGGTGCGTGAGTGTGTGTTCTTGACAAGGTGGGTAAAATGCTTCGGGTGTGTGAGATAATGGGTATTGGTGATGTATAAGGTGCTATCGTGTGTGTTCAAATAGGTTTAGGTGATTTAAAGTAGGTTTAATGGGGAATTAGTGGGTGTATGTGTATGGTGTGGGTGCCCAGGTGCTGCGGCTGAAGGTGGAAGATGAAGGTGTATGTGTGTTTGGGGTGAAATGGTAGGTGTAAAAATTTGAATAGTGACTGTTTTAGTCACTAAAGGTGCAAATTTCATAACCAGGTTTTAATTTGAATTTTTAAAAATAGTTACAGTCATATTTAGCCAACGTACAAAACATAGACCCCAGTTATTTTTAGGAGACCAACATTGTGGAAACATTTCAGATTTTTCCGAGATCGGGAAAGGGGTGAACGGATGCAGGATGTTTGAAACTTTATGGGGAAATTTAAAATATCAAACGAATGCGGTTTTGCGTGAAAATTTTATGAGGACTCTATAATGCAGAGAAGTTCTATTTTCCAAGTTTTTGGGTCATTCTGAAGTCATTAGCTATTTTTGGCCGAACAAGCTTTTAAGCGCTCGGTCCGGACACCAGTTCGGGATTTTTGGACGAAAATTTTGTAAAATACTTTTTAGCTCAAGAATGAATGCAGGAGGTTTAAAATATCATTTTAAAGTGGTTTTGAGATTTTTATGGTGCCGGGAACCCTCAGGGGGCATTTTGGTAATTTGCCACCCGGAGAGGGGTATTTTGGTAAATTTTCCGGTAAAGTTTTTCAAGGGACTTTTTAGTCCAGAAAGGATTTTAAAACACCTAAAAGGTTGTTTTGAAGCTGATTCGGGGCGTTGCGGTGATAGTGAACCCCGAGGGCATTTTGGTAATTTACCGCGAGAGGGGGTATTTTTGGTATAGTTTTTCTATAAAATGCTTCAAAGGACTTGTTAGTCCGAAAAGGGATGTAAGATAGTTGAAAAGTTGTTTTAAAGTAGTTTTGAGCCGTTTGTTGGGGCGATGGCCGCCAGGGGGTGTTTTGGTAATTTTCCCTTTAAAATTTTTTGAGGTAATATTTGGTCTATAAATGATGCAGTACATCTAACAAGTAGTTTTAAAGTGGTTTTGGGGTGTTGGTGGGGGTGTTGGTGATGTAGCGGCCATCAGGGGGTATTTTGATAATTTGCCATGTTGGCGCTAAATTTTTTAGGACTCGCATAATTTAGCGTTTGGAAGGGTGGGAAGCAAGGAATAGTGGTAGTATGTCTAAAATGAGGGTTGTTATCGATAATAAGTCGATAAGACTAGATTAAGGATCTAATTATCGGATCGAATTAACTAGCTATCGTAAGATGCTATGAACGGTTAAGTGGGAATGGGTTGAATAAGGAGTGCGTATATGATGAATGATGACTAACGAGCATGATATGATTTGACTAGGTGATGCAGCTCGTTGCGATCAGAGATTGCGAGTTGCGTCGGCTATAAGCCAAGAAGGTAAGGACAATGCGGTTCTATTATGCTAATGCATTGTTTCGATTAGCATACTATGTTGATGACGTTTATGTTGGACTCTTACTGTTATGGGTTGACACCGGTAGTCATTGTGACCGGTATACGTATATTTGAATTGTGTTGTTGAGGACTTAGGGTAGAAGAAATTCCTTTAGTCCGCCCTGTTGATAGAATTTAGTGAGAAGGATGGGCGTCCTTGTATGCTATGACTTGATTTGATTAGCATACCTGAAGTGGATGATGATGTTGTGTAGGGTTGTTGTGTGGTGGTTGTGAGATGCCGGTAATTATTGATAGCCGATATCTCTTCTCTTTGAGAACACCATTGAGGACTTGCAATAATCTTCTCCCGAGTCCGTCCTATCGTTGATAATGATGTCGTTGATGTTGTTGAGGTCGTTGCATGTTGTTGTGAAATGTTGGTATTTTTTGATAACCAACATTTCTCTTATGTAAGAACGTTGTTGAGGGCTTGCGGTAATCTTCTCCCAAGTCCACCATGTTGATGATGTTACGTTGAACTCTTGTTGTTAGGTCTGAACACCGGTCAATCTTTTGATCTGGTATTCCTTGTTGAGCTATGTTGTTGAGGACATAAGGTGGAATAAATTTTCCCTTAGTCCGCCCCGTTGATGATGTCTTGTTGCTTGGTTGTAACGTGGTTAGGGAAAGCACTTTAAACGAGTTCCCTGCTTGTTGACAGTGTCTCTTCTATTTACTTGAGACTGAGATGAACATCCCATGAGATGGGACATCAATATGAGGAGGATGGCCTGTGAAACATAATCACTGGCAAAGAGGATGTAGGGCGCACGAGTCGAGTCTGTCATTTCTGGTCAAGTCTTGTAACATCCCGGAATTTCCGGAATGTTAACACTCGCTCGATCAGATACACTCAGACAATTACGACCTCAAACTCAAGCAATTTAGAACCATCAGTCCGTCAGAGCAACTAAACCGTTGAGTAAAATAATACTTTTAGCATGCAATTATACTTGAAACATCAAATCTAAACTAACAATTCTAAATAACAATAATGGCCCACGCAGGGGTTCTAAAGGCTAATACTGAAACTTAAATTCTCTTTCGCTCGGCACAAATCTAGTCCACACCCAATACGATCTATTGTTGGTTATCACCTGCGGAAAGGAAGTCAAAGGGGAGTGAGCTTTTGAGAGCTCAGTAAGGTCGCTCAAAGATAGAAACTACGAAACAATTACAGATGCAATTCATAGATTTTCAAAAAAGAATCATAACTAGTTTCATTAGATATCAATACGATTTCCAGACACGATACAAACAATCACGAATGCAATAACATGAGCAATTGCAAAGCCACACAGGCAGTGCAGGGTAATCACTTAGCAAAGCCACAAAGGCGATGCTCATTAACACTTTCCACCGGCTAGTCCATCAAGGCACTAACCCACACCAATACACCGGCTAGTCCATCAAGGTACTAGCCCACACCAATATCCTCCACTATACACCAACTCCCGCCAAACACACCAATGCAAACTCTCATGTCAATATGCAGAATGAGATCAGGATAATACAATTCTTAAATCAATGCACAACGAGAAATAAACACAGTGCATCGAATATGATTTCCAATAAACGCTTAAGGCTCAAGATAGGTTTTTAAGGCAAACAATTCGACTTAATCAAAATAACAGAATCCAAAAGAATAGCGATAACAATTCAAAGAAATATTCGAGGACAAATAGAGAAAACTGGGTTTCAGAAGAAATCCCTTACCTCGATCCACGCTATGAAATGTTAATTGACATCAATCCAAAAGTCGTTGAATTAACCTAAATTGACAAATTCATTTATTAGAAAAATAATCTACACTACTATACTATAAACCCTATTATCAACTACCCAAACGGCGCTCACTTCTAACCCCAGAATGACGCAACTCAAAACGGTTCCCGCGCACGACCAACCTAGCCGAAAACACTGTACGCTCTCTAATGCGTAATGATATCCCGAGATTTGTAATAAATTACAATAAAACACTTTCGTAGCTTAAAACATTGTAGAGAGTCAAAATATGAATTTTCTAAAATTTTGAATATTTTCGAATTAAATATAATTTCTTTAAATACACTAAAAACCCATAAATTGCCAAAATTTCTTTTAGCTGAAAATAAAGTCCCATAATTTTTTTAACAGCTTTAAAATATGTATAAAAGTTATAGAAATTTAAATCAGAAATTAAAAGGTATTAAAACTATTTTTAAACTATTCGTTTTGCTAAAACCAATGCGATACGGAAACCATAGAAAATAAACTCCAAAAATTATCAAATTCAAACTGAGTCTTATTCATATCATAATGACATTACTCTAATTTTTCTCTGACCATTTTCTGGGTTTAAGGGCTCCAAAGAATTTTTATATGTCTGAAATTGTAGAAAATATAGTAAATACATACGATATCAGAAAAATATGAAATTTTCACAGAACTTATAATATTGCACTAAGAATCATCCTGTAAAGTTTCAGAATTTTTGAACAAGCGTACAGTACCCAACAGCCAAGAGGTACAACTATGCAAGCACAGTGTACTGTTCACGCATAACATATCTACTGCTCATTATCTTCTTTTCTTGTCCAAACCCAGAGTACAAGGTTACTGTTCACGCAGCTTCTCCTCCTCTTATCCCTTCTCACAAACCCACTTCACACATACACATTTCCCACAATACACTCTTCACTTTCTTTCCAAAAGAGACACAACAACATTTCTAAGTGCCATTGCAGGCCCTTTTTCATCCCTTCCTTCCATTGTACACACGCTACATGCACATATACAACACACATACACAGGCCGCTCCACTCACACACACAGCTGGGCAAAACACTTACACCTAAACTGCCAACCATCTTCTCCCTCGTAAGCTCACTCACATACAGCACACATACACACACGGCGCTCACACATACATACACACGTTTACAAATCACTCTATACACACACATATAGACTCACTCACAGCTGCCTCTCGGCAGCTTCACACTCACGCACATCACCACATTGCGCACACTTGTATGGGCACACAACACATAAAATACCCACTCACGCACACACTATTTTTTCACACATACGGCACACACGCACATGCGCTCACACATTACTCACTCACTGCCTCACTCTTACGGCAGCCATGATCCCTCTCTCTCTCTCTCTATAAAAACCCACAGCCCTCGTGGTTGTTTTCTCAACCTAAATCGCAGCTGCCGCTTCTGCTTCTACCCTTGTCCGAGCCATGGCGGTGCCGCAAACTCATGTCCACGGTAGCCATGGCCGTTCACGGCTTTAAACCCACACAACCGTACCCATCGAAGATCTATTACAAAACCGTTTCCCTCTCTCTTATACTGCAGCCCCATGGCTGCACAAACTCTCCTTTTTCCTTTCAGCAGCCATGATTGTCATGGCCACAAAAACCACTAAATGCAAGCCCCCCCAAAGTGCGCACAGACACTACATCCACTGTCCTCCTTACTCGATCTTCTACTATGGCCGATCCAAAGCTACCCACCGTTCAATCCCCTCACACCCCTTCCTCTCAGTCCCGTTCACCCATAAATCACATAGTAAACTAGAGGGAAAATAAAGGTTAGAGACTTACCGAAAACTCCACGCAACTTGCTGGGAATTCTCTTCTCCTAGCCTTCTTTGTCTCTCTATCCCTCTCTCTCTCTCTCAACTCGTGGTTTGGAGATGATACAGATGGGGAACGGCTGCTCCCTTTTGCAAGCCTTTATATAAAAATCCTAATAGGAAAAGATCACAAAAGACCCCTTATACTTTCGTAAGTCATTTTAAATTTTACCCACTATTTTTCTATTATTATAAACATGTTCAAAATAAATTATTCGTTACGGTTTATGTGCTAGAAAATTTTAATGGGTTTGATACGCTATCCCGCTTCCTTATTCGTCACTAAAAGTCGCTAAAAAAAATATCGACACTAAGTAAAAAAAAATATCGTCGCCTAAAGTTTCCTATTTAAATCTGGAAAAATATCGGGGTGTTACAAGTCTAGTCTGTCGTGTCTGAGTTGCATTGCATTTTATTTTCTTTTGATGTTAATGACTTGTATTACGTTGATATTTATCTTTCAATTTCCTGTTTTAGTATTCACTTGCACAGTCAGTCAGTCAGTCTGTCGGTCAGTCAGTCCAGTCCATGAGGAGGTGGCAGTAATGCTGTTCTATTGGGCCTTAAAGCCGCTCAGTCTAACGAAAGAAAACTTTTCGTTTGACAAGCTATGTTGATGCTGAAATTTATTGACTACTCTTGATTCATTGCTATCGTTGAGATGATTATTATTCCTCTGAGTCTTTTGAATCATTTGTACACGATATTCCTCGTGTTGTCTTTACTGGGCGATTTGCGCTCATTCCTTATGTTGTATTGTGCAGGCTATAAGGAGAACCCTCTAGAGAAGGGAAGAGAAACAAGTTAGAAAAGTTGAGCAAGGAGATGTGTTGTGTAAGGTAAAGATTGAGCCGTGAGATCGGTTGTTAAGAATCCTACGACTACAGTCGTGTATTAGGTTGTACATATGCATGTTGTTCATAGACTTGAGAGTCTTCCGCTGCAGTATGATGTATATTTGTAAGAAAATTTTTTGTAAGGACGCATTTTGGAGCGTCTATTAATGATGTGTGAGTATGAGGATGTAGTTGCTCTGTATTCAGCACAGGGTTTTGAATGTGATTATGGTCGATAACTCAGCCTGGTGACGTCACCAGGGTTGAGGGTGTCGCATACATGCTACGGCACTGGGGGCTTGCGTCGGCACCCCTATGGACTATGACCCCCGGGTTGCTCCGAGACGGGAGCCAATCTTCGGAGGGCATCAGGCCTAGTCTGCCTGGCAGTTGGGCGTCGAGTCTTCCTCACCGCTGTTAGGCCTGTGGGACTCTCCAAGGGCTTGGATTAGAGGCTAGATCAAGGGGGTTCTCTGGCCACACCGAAGCTGTGGGAACCAGTCTTTCCAGACAGACAGAGCAACGCTGTACAGGGCAGGCCGGGTGAATATGCGATTTGACAGTCTGTGGAGCACCGCAGGTGTGGACCCCTCGGTGACGTGTCACTCCCGGGGAGCGCCATGTGTTGCATGATGACATCATCATCTCAACCTCTATAAATAGAGGTCTTGAGAATTCATTTGGACGGTTGGACATTTTCATAACACTTTCACTTTCTCACTCTAGAATTTCACTCAGGCTCTAAACCCATTTGAAAGCAATCTGTTGGTGATCATTACCTGCAGAAGGGAATCAAATAAGGGTGAGCTTTCAAGAGCTCAGTAAGGTCGCTCAAAGAACAAACGAAGGAATCACAACAAGACATAAGATTCAATTCCCGGATTATTTTTGAAATAATTTCAAAAAGATAGTTCAAGGAGAATATGGGAAAAGATTGCAAACAATCACACATAGTTTGACAACAATATATGGAAGAGTCTTAACTCAATCCCTTTCGATCAAGTATCCAAACAATCATATTTAAATATTTTCGAAACAATCATATTAAGATACAATGTAAACTCATTTAGAAGACATTGACTATGAGCAAAGGCAAAGCCACACAGACAATGCACAAGAGAGTACCTAGGCAAAATGAACAATAACTAATGCATCAAGGTACCAGCCTGCTTTTCACGCAGGAACATACTGTCCTTATTATGCCTCTCACATAACAGATTCCCATGTCAATATACAGAAGACAACAATGATTAAATAAAAAATGATCCAATGCTCGGCATGCAAGAAGAAATGAGCATCGGAATGAATTCATATAACAGATTAAGGCTCAATTTTAGGTTTTTGATGGCGAATAAATTTGCCGACATCAATTGATCACTTAGAGTTCAAGAATAGCCACAAACAAATTGATAGAACAAATACGACCGAATCGGTGGATTTGAGGTTCAGATAGAAATCCTTATCTCAGGGTTCAGATAGAAATCCTTACCTAGCTCCAATATTATCCTAACCAGAAAATCTTCTTCTTTAGCTTGAACGAAAGAATCAAATAATCAAAATATTGTTTATACCGCGACAATATAAACCCAACACTAACTCACTCTTACTCCCATAATGACCCGCTCACCGGGTATGTAAATTTACCAAAATAGCTAGCACGTGTAAAATTACCAAAAACACCCCCCGAGTACCTAAACCACCACACCCCTTTGCTTGTTTTAAGTAAAATAATCAAAATGTTTTGGTATTCTCTTTAGAGCTTAGGTACCATTTCTTTGCGAACTGACATTCTGGCTGTAATGCCCCAACTTAGGGTTATCTTAACTCGGCTGGAGCATTACGACGCAACAACTAATCACAACATACTGATAGTATAACTCATTCTACAACCACTTGCTAATTAAACCATATCGTACAAAACTAAATAGTTACTTTTACAAAGCACACATAGTAAGCTCTCTGCCAGATCTCAAAGTGGACATACTATACTATTCAAGTACAACTTAATTCACAAATGTACAAGTGTCCCCTTACCCATCTTAACTCCGTGCCTCACACCTTTTCCTTGCCTTTCGAGGGTCCGGCTACTTGATCTAAACTATTATGGGTAAAAATTAGTCAGCCCACTGGCTCAGTAAGATAATCAAAGACATTTAATGTGACTTTCAACTCAAGAATATTGATAATGCACGCTATTACAATTCAATCACATTAAGTGCTTCTACATGTGCACATAACACATATCACATGTTCACACTTAGTTGAGCATCACAAGAGTTTACCATTCCCAAATCCAGTCCCATTAATAAACCACCCTTATGTCACCACACCCGGGATATATGATCACAACCTTTGCCTCGGCCAATGGCAAAGTAACCGAAAATAATTGAACACCGATACTGTCTCGGGTAGCAGTCGGAGATATAATTGTTCGGCTCATACAGTGCATCACTACTCAAACACAATCAAATCAACCCCCAATCATCTGAATGGCGTAACATAATAATCATCAACAATATATCAACCATCCCTTACAATGAAAGGATGTAGCATGCTCATGTGCAAGCAAACAAATCATTTTATACACGTAATGGTTGTAATCTTCATTTACCTACACCATAAAAACTTAGCTATCAAATATTTAATCACTTTGATCATATAACATCATCTTCATAAAATCTCGAACATGAAATATAACTTTTATATTCATCAACTTAGCTTTAATTATAGAACTTAACCAACATGTCCAAAACCATTACTAACCATGTCTAGTTTGACAAAGAATTCATACTAAAAGAATTACGCTAACATAGATATATATATATATATATATATATATATATATATATATATATCCATATTCATGCCTTAAAAGCCTATTAAAAAGCTTTAACTATCTTATCTTAAAAGAGAGATGAACAAACCAAATTTTTAGATCTGAAACCGAAACACCTTCAAAATACTCCTCAAAACATGTTCAAAACACTGTTTGAAGCTCATAGAAACTTTCTAAATCAACTGCTCAAGGTTCCCTTTCAAAAATAAGCCTTAATTCTAGATTTTGTGAGGTTTTTGGTTGCTTTTCTTGCACTTTTCTCTCAAAAAACGAGGTAAGAGAATTTAAGCATGCCAATTAGGTCTTTTAAATCAAATTAGAAGCAAGTAGGAGGTGTCAACTGGAGGCGAAGAGGTGGAAAGTCAAGCACGACGAGGCTTTAAGTACGTGGTGGCAAGATATCATTATGCCACCTAGCAAGCACGATGAGGCTTTAAGCACGAGGTGACAAGACACGGTAGTGCCACCTAGCAAGCACAACAAGCTTGAAGCACGAGGTGGCAAGACACAATTGTGCCACCTAGCAAGCACGACAAGGCTCAAGCATGACGAGGCTCAAATCACGACATGTCGCGATAATATGTTGACACATCATAAGCACGAGGTGGCATAATTTTGTGCAAAAAGCAAAAACAATTCATAGGCAATCCAGTCAACGATCGGTTACTCCCAACTGGAGTTTTCACCATTTTTCATTTCCAACTCTTCTAAAAAATATTTTTGGTCATTCCAAGTGATCATTTAAAGTTTCTAAACATCAACTACTCTTTTCCATTTCCAGCACTTCGTTCACATTCTCAGAAAATTTACTCAATTCAAGGTGTTTAACATTTAAACGTACACTCAAATATGTTATCATGCATAGTTCATCATAACCATTTTCACATAAAGTGACTTATCTAATCTTTCTTAAATATGTAATCGAAACATATAGAATGTTGGGTTCTCACACCCTTCATTCCTTAAAAGAATTTGGTCCCTAAATTCATAACTTAAACTTACCAAATAGGTGTAGATAATCTTTTTCGCATATCCTCCCCTTTTTCCCACGTGGCTTCTTCCACTTCATGATTTTGCCACAAAACTTTAACCAATGGAATGCTTTTGTTCCTCAAAACTTTCAGGTCAAAAGCTAAAATCTGCTCCGATAACTCTTCATATGACAATTTGATTGGATTGGTATCGGCTCAGAGCTTATCACATGAGATGGGTCAGCATTATACTTCCGCAACATAGAAACATAGAACACATCATGTATTCCTTCCAAAGATACAAGTAAGGCAACTCTGTATGCCAAATTCCCAACACGATCCAATATTTCATAAGGGTCAATCTACCTCAGTGACATCTTACCTTTCTTTCCAAATCGCTTTATTCCTTTGAATTGTGACACCTTAAGAAATACAAAATCTCCCACTGAAAATTGCAATTCTATTCGTCTATTATCAGCATAACTTTTTTATCAGCTTTAAGCAGTCAAAATCTTTTGCCGAATTTGCTGAATCTTTTCAGTGGTCTCTTGAACTATCTGTGGCCCAATTAAACTCCTTTCTCCGACTTCACTCCAACAAATTGGTGAGCGATACTTTCCTTCATATGGTGCCATGTCGATACTAGCATGATACCATCTATTATTATAAGCAAATTCAATCAATGCTAGATGTTGATCCCAACTTCCTTTGAAATCTCTCACACATGCATGAAGCATACCCTCCAATGTTTAAATAGTTCTCTCAGATTGTCCATCGATCTGAAGATGAAATGCTGTGCTAAATTTCAGATTCGTACCTAATGCACTTTGCAAACTTTTCCAGAAATGAGATGTAAATCTTGGATCAGTCACTTGCAATACTTACTGGTATTCCGTGCAATCGAACTATTTCTTGTATATATACTCTGGCTAATTTATCCAATGAGTACGTCTTAAGTACAGGTAGGAAATGAGCAGATTTCGTCAATCTATCCACAATCACCCATACCGAATCATACCCATCACAAGTCCTTGGCAATCCTGTAACAAAATCCATTTTTATATGGTCCTATTTCCATTCGGGTAACGATAATGGTTCCAATTGACCCGCTGGTCTTTGGTGTTCAGCCTTCACTTGTTGACATACAATACATCTTGACACAAAGTCAGCTATTTCTCTTTTCATGCTATTTCTCCACTAGTAATTACATTTCAAATACCGATACATCTTCGTTCCACCTGGGTGCACTGTATACTTTGACTTATGGGCCTCTTTTAGTATTTCTCCTTTTAACTCTTCAGTGTTAGGCACAACTATCCGGTTTTTATACTGTAAAACACCATTAATATCCATAGAAAACTCAGGTTTAAAGGTTCCATCTTTATCCTTCACTTCTCTCTGCAACTCCAAATCTCTTTCTTGTTCCTCTTGGATTCTCTGTAATAACACTGGTTTCACTTGTAATTTCGCAAGAATGATTCCTGACTCAGTAACAGATAACTCACATGAACAAGCTTTCTCAATCAACTTCCACTCTTTCACCATTAAGCTAGCAACTTGTACTTTCCTACTTAGTGCCTTTGCAACAACATTGGCTTTACCTGGGTGATACTCAATCGTATAGTGATAATCATTGAGTACTTCCACCCACCTTCTCTGTCTCATATTCAAATCTTGCTGAGAAAATAAGTATTTCAAACTCTTATGATCAGTAAAAATCTCAAATTCAGCACCATACAGATAATGCCTCAACTTATGCAATGCAAACATAATCAATGCTAACTCAAGATCATGTGTTGGATAATTCTGTTCCTAGGGTTTTAACTTTCTCGAAGCATAAGCCACAACTTTGCCATCTTGCTTCAAAGCACAGCCTAATCCTTCCTTTAAAGCATCACTATACACCACAAAATTATTAGTTCCACTCGGTAAAGTCAAAATTGGAGCTGTAATTATTCTCGTTTTTAGCTCCTGAAAACTTGTTTTACACATATCGGTCCACTGATATGTCACTTCCTTTCGGGTTAATGTGGATAATGCTATAGCTATTCTCAAAAAATCTTGTACAAATCAACGATCATACTCTGAAAATCCCAAGAAACTCCTAACTTCTGGTACATTCTTTGGCGCTTGCCAGTTCAAAACAACCTCTATTTAGCGACCAAGAAATTTGGAGCTCCATCGCCCTGAACTCCCGGAATGTTAACCTACCACATCAATTCCCATCACATCAGATGTTGTTTTGTTACAAACTTTAGAGTCTCCAACAAATAACATTAACTAAAAATTCTTGAAAATATAATGTTCATCAAAAGAAACTTCAAACTTAAACTTAAGTTCTATACTGAACAATTTGCGAGTGATGACCCACGCATGGGTCGTACTACTAAAAAAATAATGGTAGGCAGTCTAGAATCTCACCCAGGCTCTAAACTTATTCGTAAGCAATCTATTGGTGATCACTACCTGCAGAAGGGAATCAAATAAGGGTGAGCTTTCTAGAGCTCAGTAAGGTCACTCAAAGAACAAACGAAGGAATCACAACACGATACAAGATTCAATTCCAGGATTATTTTTGAAAGAATTTTAAAACAAGTACAGATAGTTCAAGGAGAATATGGGGAAATATTGCAAACAATCACACATAGTTTGATAACAATATAGGGACGAGTCTCAACTCAATCCCATTCGATCAAATATCCAAACAATCATATTTAAATATTTTCGAAACAATCATATTAAGATACAATGTAAACACATTCTGAAGACATTGACTATGAGCAGAGGCAAAACCACATAGACAATGCACAACAAAGTACTTAGGCATAACAAACAATAACTAGGGCATCAAGGTACTAGCCTGCGTTTCACGCAGGAACATTATGTCCTTATTACGCCTCTCACAGAATAGATTCCCATGTCAATATACAGACGACAACAATGACTAAATTAAAAATGATCTAATACTCGGCATGCAATAAGAAATGAGCATCGGCATGAATTCATATAACCGATTAAGGCTCAATTTTAGGTTTTTCGATGGCGAATAAATTTGCCAACATCAATCGATCACTCAGAGTTCAAAAATTGCCATAAACAAATTGATAGAACAAATACGACTAAATCGATGGATTTGAGGTTCAGATAGAAATCCTTACCTAGATCTGATGTTGTCTTAACTGAAAAATCTTCTTCTTAGCTTAAACGACAGAATCCAAAAATCAGAATATTGTTTATACCGCGACAATATAAACCCAACACTAACTCACTCATACTCCCATAAAAACCCACTCACTGGGTATGTAAATTTATCATAATATCCCACATGTGTAAAATTACCAAAAACACCCCCTGTATACCTTAACCACCACAACACCCCTTATCTTATTGTAAGTAAAATAATCAAAATGTTCTGGTATTCTATTCAGAGCTTGGGTACCATTTCTTTGTGAATTGACATTCTGGCTCTCTCGAGAATCCGAGTCATTCGAATTCATTCCTCCAAAGTCGCTTCTATTCTTTGCATCGTCGATCGTTTGGAGAGTGCTCTCGAATTTTCTCGACAAGTGACTTCTCTGGATATTTTTATTAGCTTTTTATCTTAGCAAAATCATAGAGAATCTTCTCCCACTCCCACAACCACATTTTGTTTCTAGTATAAAAATAGTCTTTTCATTTGATAGTTCGAGTCTAAGACCAATAAATTGTCCAGTCCAGTCCGGTTTGAGTCTGATCTAGTTAGCAGGCCGGTCCAATTAGGTTTAACCTAGGTTATGATTCTTTACCTCTATAAAAAGGGTCACTTGGCTGATTAGAAGGGGGAGGAAACTCTAGGAGAACAGTGGCTAGATCACAAATCCTAAATTCCCGTATTGAGCCTATTCCAAAACTTGCACATTTGATATTTGATATAGCAATTCTTGAGCCTAAATCTAATATTTTTAGAGAGCTGCAACTTCACAGAAGAATCAAATCCATTTGAGATCGTCTTCTTGCTCCAAGTAGCATATTTGAGTTAGTAAATTCCCTTTCTAGTATTTTTGGTTGTCTGGTTGTAACTTGCTCATATACTTTCCAATTTAGGTGATTCATGAGCTAAATCACCTATACTTTTGACAGCTATAATCTTGTAGAAGCGGTTGAATTCATTAGAGGTCATCTTTAGGTCCTAAACAAAATAACATTTTTCTATAGTGGGGCAGATTTCTTTTCTAGGTTTTCGACCAGCCTTAACTTGCTCATTTGTTATCCGATTTAGACGATTCAAAAGCCTAAATTGCATATCTTTTTGAGAGCTAGGACTACAACTTTGTAGAAAGAGTCAAATCTATTTAGATTGTCTTCAGGCTAGAAATAGCAAGGGCAGATTGATGTTCTTGGTTTCTTCGGTCAACTTGATTGTTGGATCAACCAACTGGACAATCTAGACTGAGGTATGATTCCCTCTCCTTGTTTTCAGTGTATTTATTTCTAGATTATAAGAGCTTAGATTGTTTTCCCTCCCCCTAGACCAAATACCAGTTAAAATATAAAAATTTAAAGTCCTTTAGTTTGTTTAGAATTCTAGACCACTAGAAGAATGATCAACTTAGAGTTCTAGGTCTATTCAAATAGAAAAAGTCGAGTCATCATAAGAGTCAAATACCGAGATATAGGCCGCCTCCTATAGGGTTCGTCCAAACTACAGTAGTTTTGATTCCAATTAGTCCGATCAGCTACGTAGGCCACTTGACCCCGGTTGTCAAGTTCAAGCCAAAACAATAAGAGTTAACTTAGGGCGACGAGTCTTGTTGCATTATGCATGCTACTTGTTCCCTAGGCCCATAATCATTAAAAACGAAGTAGAGACTGAAAGGGAGTGGCGGGTCCCTAACGCCTTCCCGTTGCTTAACTTAGTCCCCAGACCCCTCTCTTGGTTTCGATAGACTAGTCATCCTTTTTGGACACATTTAGAATCATTTTAGGGTTTTTCTTATTTTTCCTAGTTTAAAATAAGTTGGTGATCCATAAAATCCTAGCGTATTTCTCCGAGGCGGTGTGCCATAATAGTCTTATCCTTTAACATGGGGTCTACTACTACGTACTCGGCCAAAATCTCAACGTTATACTGAAACATCAAATAAGTTGTTAAAACCTGATACACGCTCTCAAAATCTGATCTCAATCTCAAAATCTTAATAATATTAGGTAAATACACGTACATAACATATTGTCAATTTCAAAATCACTTGAGAATAGAAGACAGTAAAATGTTGATTATAAGATTAAGTATGAATGGCAATTATAACATGTTAACTTTTTGAAACATATTAAACAAACCCCAATCACAACGAAACAATGACGATTGTACAACAAAAAATCTAATGCTAATAACAACAAACAACTCTCACAATCAAGAATTTAGGGAACAAATAATAACAATAATCGCACCTGCACGACAAAAAAACTCTGAAGAAATCATACCTATTGGCTCTCGAGATTCACTATGCAAATATGCGACATTCAAGAAAGGTGTTGAGTGCAGATATAATGGTGGGCATATGACGAAGCATGGTCAACCTGATGACTCGAAGTAAATACAATTAGTAGGGGTTATTGATCCTTAATAGGGTTCGTGGCTTCCTCACAGCCAGTGGGTCAGATACTATTACACCAAGTTTAAATAGATTTGAAAGAAGCAGATGCATATCCTAGAAATGGGAAAATGACTCAATAAGAATGACATCTTCTCTGAACACACAGAGCAAGTTAGCATTCGATTTGAGTCAGAATTGAACGCAACATAGAAAGGAATGAAGGAGATGATAAGGCAAGATTCTACACCTGTTATCGTACTCTCAAACCAACTTTCATACTTAACACCAATCACTTTCCAGAAGCACCATTCCCTAAACCAAATCACTAACTTAAACTATTACTCATACCTTACCAACTTTCAAACATAGTAAGGTTTTCCTTATGACTCACTTTACCACATCAAAATAGGTTTCACAACTCAAAATCCAAGGATACTTTCCTGACTATGCTACCATCTCACTCTGTTGTTACGTGCCCACAGAATCGGATACCAATTCTCTTAATACCACAAGACCGAAATTCTCTGATACCAACAGTACCGAGCAAGAAATCTGGATCTCCATCGCCCTGAACTCCTGGAGTGTTAACCTGCCACATCAATTCCCATCACATCAGATGTTGTTCTGTTACAAACTTCAGAGCCTCCAACAAATAACATTAACTAAAAATTCTCAAAAATATAATGTTCTGCAAAAGAAACTTCAAACTTAAACTTAAGTTCTTTACTGAACAAGTTGACAGTGAAGACCCACGCATGGGTCGTACTACTCAAAAAATAGTGGTAGGCAGTCTAGAATCTTACTTAGGCTCTAAACTCGTTTGCAAGCAATCTATTGGTGATCATTACCTGCAGAAGGGAATCAAATAAGGGTGAGCTTCCAAGAGCTCAGTAAGATCGCTCAAACAACAAACGAAGGAATCACAACACAATACAAGATTCAATTCCAGGATAACTTTTCAAAGAATTTTAAAACAAGTACAGATAGTTCAAGGAGAATATGGGGAAAGATTGCAAACAATCACACAAAGTTTAATAACAATATTGGGATGAGTCTCAACTCAATCCCTTTCGATCAAATATCCAAACAATCATATTTAAATATTTTGAAACAATCATATTAAGATACAATGTCAACACATTCCGAAGACGTTGACTATGAGCAAAGGCAAAGCCACACAGACAATGCACAACAGATTACCTAGGCATAATGAACAATAACTAGTGCATAAAGGTACAAGCATGCGTTTCACGCAAGAACATTCCGTCATTATTACGCCTCTCACAAAACAAATTCCCATGTCAATATACAGAAGACAACAATGACTGAATAAAAAATGATCCAATGCTCAGCATGTAATAAGAAATGAGCATCGGCACGAATTTAAATAACCGATTAATGCTCAATTTTAAGTTTTTGATGGCGAATAAATTTACCGACATCAATCGATCACTCAGAGTTCAAAAATTGCCACAAACAAATTGATAGAACAAATATGGCTGAATCGATGGATTTGGGTTCAGATAGAAATCCTTACCTCGGGGTTTGGATAGAAATCCTTGCCTAGATCCGTGCTGTCCTAACCGGAAAATCTTCTTCTTTAGCTTAATCGAAAGAATCCAATAATCAGTATATTATTTCGTAACACGACAATTGAAAACCAACACTAACTCACTCCTGCTCCCATAATGACCGGCTCACTGGGTATGTAAATTTACCAAAATACCCCGCACGTGTAAATTTACCAAAAATACCCCCGAATACTTAAACCACCACAATACCCCTTAGCTTGTTGTAAGTAAAATAATCAAAATGTCCTGATATTCTCCTTAGAGCTTGGGTACCGTTTCTTTGCGAACTGACATTCTGGCTCTCTCGAAAATCCGGGTCATTCGAATTCACTCTTCGAAAGTCCCTTATATTCTTTGCATCCTCGAACGTACGGAGAGTGCTCTCTAGTTTTCTCGACAAGCGCTTCTCCATATAGTTTTATTACCTTTTTAGCTTAGCTAAATCATAGAGAATTGTCTCCCACTCCCGCAATCACATTTTGTTTCTAGTATAAAAATAGTCTTTTTATTTGATAGTTCGAGTCTAAGACCAATCAATTGTCAAGTCCAGTCCGATTTGAATCCGATCTAGTTAGCAGTCTGGTCCAGTTAGGTTTAACCTAGGTCATGATTCTTGACCTCTATAAAAAGCGTCACTTGGCTTATTAAAAGGAGGAGGAAACTCTAGGAGAAGGGTGGCGAGATCACAAATCCCGAATTCCTATATTGAGCCTATTACAAAACTTTGAAAAGCGATAACCTGCATATTCGATATTCGATTTAGGCAATTCTTGAGCTTAAATCTAATATTTTTTGAGAGCTACAACGTCACAGAAGAAGTCGAATCCATTTGAGATTGTCATCTTGCTCCAAGTAGGGTATTAGTCAGCAAATTCCCTTTCTAGTGTTTTTTGGTTATATAGTTCTAATTTGCACATATGCTTTCCGATTTAGGCGATTCATGAGCTAAATCACTTATATTTCGACAGCTATAATCTTGTAGAAGAGGTTGAATTCATTAGAGATCATCTTCAAGTCCTGAAGAAGACAACGTTTTTTCTAAAGTCAGGCATATTTCTTTTCTAGGTTTTCAACCGGACTTAACTTGCTCATTTGTCATCCGATTTAGACGATTCAAAAGCCTAAATTGCATATCTTTTTGAGAGCTACGACTACAACTTTGTAGAAAGAGTCAAATCTATTTGAGATTATCTTCAGGCCAGAAAAAGCAAGGGAAAATTATTGTTCTTGGTTGTTTTATGTAAAATTGATTCTCAGATCAACCAAGTGGACAATCCGAACCTATGTTTGATTCCTTCTCCTTGTTTTCACTATTTTTTATTCGAGACTATAAGTGCTTAGAATATTTTCCCTCACCATGACCAGATCCCAGTTAAAATATAAAAATTCGAAGTCCTTCAGTTTGTTTAGAATTCTCGATCAATAGAAGATCGGTCAACTTAGAGTTCTAGGTCTGTTCGAGTAGAAAAAGTTGAGTCATCATGAGAGTCAAATACCGAGATTTAAGCTGCCTTCTGTAGGGCCCGTCCAAACTACAGGAGTTTTGATTCTGATTAGTCCGATGGGCTACATAGGCCACTTGACCCCGGTTGTCGAGTTCAAGCCAAAACAATTAAGAGTTAACTTAGGGTGAGTCATGTTGCATTATGCATGCTACTTGTTCCCTAGGCCCATAATCATTAAAACAAAGTAGAGACCAAAAGCGTGTGGTGGGTCCCTAACGCCTTCCTGTTGCGTAACTTAGTCCCCAGACCCCTCTCTTGGTTTCGATAGACTAGTTGCCTTTTTGGACACATTTAGAATCATTTTAGGGTTTTTCTTATTTTTCCTAGTTTAAATTAAATAAGATGGAGATCCATAAAATACTAGGGTATTTCTCCGAGGCGGTGCGCCATAATAGTCTTATCTTTTAATCATGTGCTCCTGCCAACGCTTAAAATCCTTGAACTCTAAAGGTAAGTAACATGGGGTCTACTACTGCGTACTCGGCCAAAATCTCAACATTATACTGAAACATCAAATAAGTTATCAAAACCTGATATACGCTCTCAAAATCTGATCTCAATCGCAGATTATCTTGGGCTAAAGAGTTTACAAAATCTCATACGTAAGGTCTAAGTACCACAAGACCGTATTGCTTCGTTACTAACATATTAGGGCAAGTGGAACTTGCAAATCTTAATAATATTAGGTAAATACACGTACATAACATATTGTCAATTTCAAAATCACTTGAGAATAGAAGACAGTAAAATGTTGATTATAAGATTAAGTATGAATGGCAGTTATAACATGTTAACTTTTTGAAACATATTAAACAAACTCCAATCACAAAGAAACAGTGACGATTGTACAACAAAAAATCTAACTTTAGTAACAACAAACAACTATCACAATCAAACATTTAGGGAACAAGTAATAAAAATAATCGCAGCTGCACGGCAAAAAATGCAAAAAACCTCTAAAGAAATATACCTATTGGCTCTCGAGATTCACTATGCAAATATGCGACATTCAAGAAAGGTGTTGAGCGCAGATATAATGGTGGGAGTATGACGAAGCAAGGTCAACCCGATGACTCGAAGTAAATACAATTTGTAGGGGTTATTAATCCTTAATAGGGTTTGTGGCTTCCTCACGGCGAGTGGGTCAAATACTATTCAACCAAGTTTAAATAGATTTGAATGAAGCAGATGCATATCCTAGAAATGGGAAAATGACTCAATAAGAATGACATCTTCTCTGAACTCTCAGAGCAAGTTAGCATTCGATTTGAGTCAGAATTGAACGCAACATAGAAAGGAATGAAGGAGATGATAAGGCAAGATTCTACACCTGTTATCGTACTCTCATACCAACTTTCATACTTAACACCAATCACTTTCCAGAAGCACCATTTGTAACACCCCGAAATTTCTGGAGCATTATCCGATCATTCCATCAGATCCTAAACTGTCCAATTTATTCATTACCACTAAAGGTACCCAATAACATCCATGTTAGAGCACTATAATCTATCAACTATCTTAACAAATTGTCCCAAAATAATAGTAAAGTACTTAAATTATTACATTACATAACGGTTCTCTAACAAAGCTCAAATAAATAATAATGTAAAAACATAAACTACTTTGAAATCCAAGCTCGTCCGTCCAGAAATCTTACTGACAGTTATTCCTGCAGAAGGGAATAGAAAATGGGAGTGAGCTTTCGAGAGCTCAGTAAGGTCGCTTAACATTCAGTAGGGATTACAAACGAATTGGTCATAAAATTATATCAATGACAATATAGAAACAATGTTCTCAAATTTCTCAATTTAAGATTCAATGAGTACATTTTCGATTTCACTGAAACAATGCAGATGATATTGGACATGAGTATATTGCAAAGCCACACAGGCAGTGCAGGGTAACACTTAGCAAAAGCTACACAGGCAGTGCTCAAAAACAATATGGTTACATATGCATATGAACACTAGTTAGACCCTCAAGGTACTAGCATTTTCCGACAATAACAGACCATCCTTATATCACCCCCAATACAGACCATCCTTATAACTCCTCAATACACTATCCCATGCCAATATGCAGAATGCAATAAGCGATATTACAATGAATAAATCGACACTCAAAGAGAAGTAAGTACTGAGCATCGAATAAGATTTTCAATAAACGTGTCAGGCTCAAACAAAGGTTATTAAGGACAATCGATGCAATTTCATCACAATTATAATTGAGTCCAAAGAAATAACGATGGCAAATCAGAATAACATATGAATCAAATAGAGGAGTTAGGTTCGGATGAAAATCCCTTACCTCGATCCAAGTGAGCTGAAGCTAAAATGCTCTCGATCAATCTTTGGAATTAACCTAGGATGGCAAAGTCATTTATCAGAACACTATCCACTTAGCTATATTATAAACCTATTATAACTATCCACAATGTATCCATTTCTTTACCCGAAAAATGATGAAACTCGGAGCGGTTTCACACACGGCCAACCTACCCCAAAACTCGTCACACTCCCCAAGTCTCAAAAATATTCTAAAAATGTCCTTATCATTCATTAAACATTATTTATAGCTTAATACAACATATAAAATAAAATTTTAAAATTTGAATATTTTTGAATTAAAAATTATTTTCTTAAATACACTAAAAACCAATAAATTGCCATAATTGCTTCTAGTTGGAAATAAAAACTCATAATTTTTATACAGACCTTAGTATATGTATAAAAATTATATAAATAAAAATCAGAATTTAAAAGGCATTGCAACAATTTCTCTATTTAACACTAAATCACACACACACAACAACAACAGCTCACAAACTCATGCACTCTCATGCCTAGTTGCTCCATTCTCTCTAGACAACTCCACACTACACCCATTTAAGCACACGCAATGACCAACTGCACCCTTACTCTCTCTCTCTCTCTCTCTCTCCCTTCTAAAAACCCACATGTCCACTACCGTGCGGCAGTGGGTCTTGTTCCATTCCTTGTTTGTTTTTCCTTGCATCCCATTTACTTTGAACTCGCCATTACAATATACCCAGATCCACTCAAAATACCCTCGTTTACAGGTCGCACCACGGCAGTCCATGGTTCCTCCCTCTCTCTAATACGGCAGCCCCATGGCTCTAAAAACTCCCCCTTTTTCCTCTCGGTAGCCATGATTGTCATGGCCACAAAACCCACAAGGTGCAAGCCCCCTTCTTGCACAGTCCAACACTCACCTATAACCCAAAAATCTATGAAAATACTTAAAAGAAAATGTTTAGAAAAGCTTACCGGAAAACCAAGGACGGTCGCTGGAAATCTTTGTCAGATCCTCCCTCTCTTTCTACCTCTGCCTTTCTACCGAGCTTCACGAAAGGAAATGGGGAAATATAGGGCGGCTACTCACAAAGTATATCTGCATATATAAAACCCTAAATTGGACAATCACATAAAACCCCCTATACTTTCTTTAGTCGCGCAAAAAAAATTTACCCAAACCTTAATAATTTTAAAACGGTCCAAAATAAAATTATATATGATAAATACGTGTTAGGAAAAATTTTAACGGCTGTTACACTATCCCGCTTTACCATTTGTCGCTAAAAGTCACTAAATAAAATATCAACGCTAACTGAAAGAAAATTCGTCGCTAAAGTTTCTAATTAAATCCAAAAAAGTATCGGGGTGTTACACCATTCCCTAAACCAAATCACTAACTTAAACTATTACTCGTACCTTAACAACTTTCAAACATAGTAAGGTTTTCCTTATGACTCACTTTACCACATCAAAATAGGTTTCACAACTCAAAATCCAAGGATGCTCTCCTGGCTATGCTACCGTCTCACTCGTTGTTACGTGCCCACAGAATCGGATACCTATTCTATTAATAACACAAGACCAGAATTCTCTGATACCAACAATACCGAGCAAGAAATTTGGAGCTCCATCGCCCTGAACTCCCGGAGTGTTAACTTGCCAATCAATTCCCATCACATCAGATGTTGTTCTGTTACAAACTTCAGAGCCTCCAACAAATAACATTAACTAAAAATTCTCAAAAATATAGTGTTCGGCAAAAGAAACTTCAAACTTAAACTTAAGTTCTTTACTGAACAAGTTGACAGTGAAGACCCACGCATGGGTCGTACTACTCAAAAAATAGTGGTAGGCAGTCTAGAATCTTACTTAGGCTCTAAACCCGTTCGCAAGCAATCTATTTGTGATCATTACATGCAGAAGGGAATCAAATAAGGGTGAGCTTCCAAGAGCTCAGTAAGATCACTCAAACAACGAACGAAGGAATCACAACACGATGCAATTCTAGGATAACTTTTCAAAGAATTTCAAAACAAGTACAGATAGATCAAGGAGAATATGGGGAAAGATTGCAAACAATCACACATAGTTTAATAACAATATTGGGATAAGTCTCAACTCCATCCCTTTCAATCAAATATCCAAACAATCATATTTAAATATTTTTGAAACAATCATATTAAGATACAATGTCAACACATTTCGAAGACGTTGACTATGAGCAAAGGCAAAGCCACACAGACAATGCACAACAGAGTACCTAGGCATAATGAACAATAACTAGTGCATAAAGGTATTAGCATGCGTTTCACGCAAGAACATTCCGTCCTTATTACGCCTCTCACGAAATAGATTCCCATGTTAATATACAGAAGACAACAATGACTGAATCAAAAATGATCCAATGCTCAGGAATGCAATAAGAAATGAGCATCGGTAGGAATTCATATAACCGATTAAGGCTCAATTTTACGTTTTCGATGGCGAATAAATTTACTGATATCAATCATTCACTCAGAGTTCAAAAATTGCCACAAACAAATATGGCCGAATCGATGGATTTGAGGTTCAGATAGAAATCCTTTCCATAGGGTTTGGATAGAAATCCTTGCCTAGATCCGATGTTGTCCTAACCAGAAAATCTTCTTCTTTAGCTTAATCGAAAGAATCCAATAATCAGAATATTATTCATACCTCAACAATATAAACCCAACACTAACTCACTCCTGCTCCCATAATGACCCGCTCACTGGGCTTGTAAATTTACCAAAATACCCCGCACATGTAAAATTACCAAAAATACCCCCTGAATACCTAAACCACCACAATACCCTTTAGATTGTTGTAAGTAAAATAATTAAAATGTTCTGGTATTCTCCTTAGAGCTTGGGTACTATTTCTTTATGAGCTGACATTCTGGCTCTCTCGAGAATCTGACTCATTCGAATTTACTCTTCGAAAGTCCCTTATATTCTTTGCATCCTCAATCGTTCGGAGACGGCACTCACGTTTTCTCAACAAGAGATTCTCTAGATAGTTTTATTAGCTTTTTGTTTAGCTAAATCATATAGAATTGTCTCCCACTCCCGCAATCACATTATGTTTCTAGTATAAAAATAGTCTTTTCATTTGATAGTTTGAGTTTAAGACCAATCAATTGTCGAGTCCAGTCCGATTTGAGTCCGATGTAGTTAGCAGTCTGGTCCAATTAGGTTTAACCTAGGTCATGCTTCTTTACCTCTATAAAAAGGGACACTTAGATGATTAGAAGGGGGAGGAAACTCTCGGAGAATGGTGGCAAGATCACAAATCTTGAATTCCCGTATTGAGCCTATTACAAAACTTTGAAAAGCCATAACCTGCACATTTGATATTCGATTTAGGCAATTCTTGAGCCTAATTCTAATATTTTTTGAGAGCTAAAACGTCATAGAAGAAGTCGAATCCATTTGAGATTGTCATCTTGCTCCAAGTAGGATATTTTAGTCAGCAGATTCCCTTTCTAGTCTTTTTTGGTTATCTAGTTGTAATTTGCACATATGCTTTCCGATTTAGGCAATTCACGAGCTAAATCACTTAAATTTCGACAGCTACAATCTTGTAGAAGAGGTTGAATTCATTAGAGATCATCTTCAGGTCCTGAACAAGACAACGTTTTTTCTAAAGTCAGGCATATTTTTTCTAGGTTTTTCTACCGGACTTAACTTGCTCATTTGTCATCCGATTTACACGATTCAAAAGCCTAAATTGCATATCTTTTTGAGAGCTACGACTACAACTTTATAGAAAGAGTCAAATCTATTTGAGATTATCTTTAGGCCAGAAGTAGCAAGGGAAAATTGTTGTTCTTGTTTTTTTTTTTTAGGTAAAATTGATTCACAGATCAACCAACTGGACAATCCGGACCAAGGTTTGATTCCCTCTCCTTGTTTTCACTATTTTTATTTCGAGACTATAAGTGCTTAGAATATTTTCCCTCGCCATGACAAGATCCCAGTTAAAATATAAAAATTCAAAGTCCTTCAATTTGGTTAGAATTCTAGACCACTAGAAGATCGGTCAACTTAGAGTTCTAGGTCTGTTCGAATAGGAAAAGTCGAGTCATCATTAGAGTCAAATACTGAGATTTAGGTTGCCTCCTTTAGGGTCCGTCCGAACTACAGTAGTTTTGATTCCAATTAGTCCGATCGGCTACATAGGCCACTAGACCCCGGTTGTCGAGTTCAAGCCAAAACAATTAAGAGTTAACTTAGGGTGAGTCATGTTGCATTATGCATGCTACAAAGTAGAGACTGAAAGGGTGTGGCGGGTCCCTAATGCCTTCCCGTTGCGTAACTTAGTCCCCAGACCTCTCTCTTGGTTTCGATAGACTAGTTGCCTTTTTGGACACATTTAGAATCATTTTAGGGTTTTTCTTATTTTTCCTAGTTTAAATTAAATAAGATGGAGATCCATAAAATACTAGGGTATTTCTCCGAGGCGGTGCGCCATAATAGTCTTATCTTTTAATCATGTGCTTCTGCCAACGCTTAAAATCCTTGAACTCTAAAGGTAAGTAACATGGGGTCTACTACTGCGTACTCGGCCAAAATCTCAACGTTATACTGAAACATCAAATAAGTTGTCAAAACCTGATACACGCTCTCAAAATTTGATCTCAATCACAGATTATCTTGGTCTAAAGAGTCTACAAAATCTCATACGTAAGGTCTAAGTACAACAAGACCGTATTGCTTCGTTACCAACATATTAGGGCAAGTGGAACTTGCAAATCCTAATAATATTAGGTAAATACACGTACATAACATATTGTCAATTTCAAAATCATTTGAGAATAGAAGACGGTAAAATACTGATTATTTGATTAAGTATGAATGGCAATTATAACATGTTAACTTTTTGAGACATATTAAACAAACCCCAATCACAAATAAACAATGACGATTGTACAACAAAAAATCTAATGTTAATAACAACAAACAACTATCACAATCAAGCATTAGGAAACAAATAATAACAATAATCGCAATTGCACGACCAAAAATGCGAAAAACTCTAAAGAAATCATACATGTTGACTCTCGAGATTCAATATGGAAATATGCGACATTCAAGAAAGGTGTTAAGTGTAGATATAATGGTGGGCGTATGACAAGGGTTTGTGGCTTCCTCATGGCCAGTGGGTCAGATACTATTCCACCAAGTTTAAATAGAATTTTTGAATAAATAAGTTTGTAATCTTTTGTAAAATTAAGTAAATCATTTGGTATTGTTTCTGAAATTTTCGGTCGTATGAAAGTGGTGTTGTTCGAATCAAAATGAAGGAAAATTGTGTTTTTGAGTTTTTGAAGTTTTCGGTCAAATGAAAATAGTTTGGCTTCGAATGAAAATGGATTTTGCTTCGAATAAAGAGATTTTTTTTGTGTAAAATGAGCTACTGAAGTTTTTGGTCGAATTAAAAAGTTTTAATTCTTCTGAAAACTAGTTTTCGGTCGAATGTAAGTTTCTGAAATTTTTAGTTGATGACCATTAACTTTTAGTTGATGAATAGTAAGTTTTAGTCGATGAACAGTAACTTTTAGTCAAAATGAATAGTACTTTCAGTCGACTCAAAACTGTTTTCGATTGACTCAAAATTATTTTCGGTCTAATTAAAAGTGTTTTCATTAAAATTGTTTTCGGTCGACTAAAAAGTGTTTTTGGTTGAATTAAAGGTGTTTTCGGTCGACTTAAATGTGTTTCAGTCGAATGAAAAGTATTTTAATCGAGAAAAGAAAGGGCTGAAGGATTTAGTCGAATTAAACTTTTATTGCTTTGAATGAATAGTGTAATTTTTCACCTCTGTTTGATTCGGTCGACCGAAAACTATTTCAGTCAAATAGAAACTTAAAAATTTTGTCCCCCTTTCTTTTCCCTTTTCTAGCCTTTTCGGGGTTCTCTATTCTTTTTTCCCTTGAGGTGGAGAGAGAGAAAGAGAGAAGGCTTGTGAAGTTCGGGAGCTCTATGATGGAGCTCAAGGATTGGTATTTCTCAAAGGCCTGATTAAGGTAAGGATTTATATTTGAAGTTCAAATGGAGATAAGTGATTCTTCCTCTCCTTTTTGTTTTGAACTTTGTTAAGAATGACCTGTTGCCAATTATATGATTTGTCAAAATCAAACTACGTCAAATTTGTTTGACCTCAGAATTTGACATATTGATATCGCTCATTTTATGATTGTCATTATTTCTTAAACTCTTCTACTTATTGTTCGACAAGTCCGTAATTTGATAATGTTATTTTGAAACCTTTGAATATGGTTTGAAATGTCCGATATTTGATAACGGTTATTTTGAGATTTTTGTTTTGGTGACTTTATGAGTCATGTCACAGTGTATGTGACTTATTTCTGACTTACTCACGTGGATTGAAACGTGGGCTAGCTCAGGGGAGTTGAGGTAGAGATTGCGATCTTACTTTCTGAACCGGCTTCATATGTCAGGAATGACGTATGTGACCATTTTTTGAATGGCTCTCTAGTGTCTATTGTGATACCCCGGAAAATACCGAAAATTTTTCTAACCGTGAGTTTGATTAATTAAGGGGTGTTATTTTTATTAAGTAGCAATATGTTGATGATGATTAAGTGTTAGGGAGCTAAATGGGAGGTTAGTTTGGCCTTGGGTGTCAAAATGTAATTTTAGAAAGTTAAAGAGGGTAAAAGTGTAATTTTGAAAAATATGATGAACATGATGGGTATCTTTATTAAGTAGCATCGTTTTGATGATAATGAGGTGTTAGGGGGCTACATGGATGGTCAGGGTGATTTTGGGGTCAAATTGTAATTTTCCAAAGTTGGGGGTCAAAATTCAATTTTGGAAACTTGAGGGGCCAAAATGCATATTTTGAAACTTTGCAAATATGGCATAACCTGAGACAAATAGGCCATGCACGATGGCCAACTCCTGTTTGCAATAAGCTGAGTCATTATGGAAAATATTAAAATATTTTGGGACAAAAATCTGATGGAAAGAAAATATAAAAGAAAGTTTGTGAGGGCGAAAATGAAATAGAAGAACGCTGTGAACAGTAGCATTGGCGTGAACAGTAGCAGTGGCGTGAAGAACACAGGAAACAGAGAGGAAAAGAAGAGAAGAAAGAGGGAAGGAAAAAGGAGAGAGAAGAAAGAGGGAAGGAAAAAGGAGGAAGAAGAAGGAGGGAAAGAAAAGAAGAAAAGGTTGACTCCAAACCCTAATAGGGTATGATTTCGAACCCAAAATTATGAAAATTGGGATGAAATTAGTTGAATATAAACACATATGTCTCGGTGTGTGTGTGTGTGTGTATATATATATATATATATATGGTTATGCTAATATGTGAGTGGGGATGAAGGAATGATGATGAAATCTTGTTGGAATCATGGATATAAGACCTAAAACAACAAAAAAGGGGAAAAACAAATTAGGGTTTGAATTAAGTTGATTTCAGTGGTGTGGGTGTGTGTTTTTAGTGTGTGTTCTTCATCTTTGAAGGCTTAACTCGAATTGTTGGAGCTTAATTGAATGTAATTACATAAACCGAATTGATTTGGAGCTTGAAAGTATGGAAGGCAAGGGAATTCGGACATGTAAGTGTAAGAAAAAAATGGAAATCCATGCAAAAATTAAAGAAGAGAAAACCCAGGTACATGGCTGGTTCAGGGAAGAAGAAGCTTTGTGTGTGCGTTCAAGGTGTAGTAGTGCGTGTGTTGAATCTGAATAGTGACTTGTAATTGTCACTAAAGATGAAACCTTAATACACAGGTTCTAATTTGAATTTTTAAAAATAGTTAGGGTCATATTTAACCAAAGTAGTGACCCTAGTTATTTTTGAGAGACCTGTATCATGGAAAAATTTCAGATTTTTCTAAGATCGGCAAAGGGGTGAACGGATGCGGGAAGTTTGAAACTTTATGGTAAAATTTAAAATATCAAACGAACGCGGTTTTGCGCAAAAATTTTATGAGAACTCTGGGACATTGAGAAGTTATATTTTCCAAGATTTTGGGTCATTCTGAAGTCATTAGCTATTTTTGGCCGAACGGGCTTTTAAGCGCTCAGTCCGGACACCGGTTCGGGATTTTTGGGCAAACATTTTGTAAAATACTTTTTAGCTCAACAATGAATGCAGGAGGTTTAAAATATTTTTAAAGTGGTTTGAGATTTTTATGGTGCCGAGAACCCTCAGGGGGCATTTTGGTAATTTGCCACCCGGAGAGGGGTATTTTGGTAAATTTCCCGGTAAAGTTTTTCAATGGACTTTTTAGTCCAGAAAGGATTGTAAAACACCTAAAAGGTTGTTTTGAAGCTGATTCGGGGCATTGCGGTGATAGTGAACCCCGGGGGCATTTTGGTAATTTGCCGCCAGAGGGGGTATTTTGGTAAAGTTTTTCTATAAAATGCTTCAAAGGACTTGTTAGTCCGGAAAGGGATGTAAGACAGTTGAAAAGTTGTTTTAAAGTAGTTTTGAGATGTTTGTTGGGGCGATGGCCGCCAGGGGGTGTTTTGGTAATTTTCCCTTTAAAATTTTTTGAGGGAATATTTGGTCTATAAATGATGCAGTACATCTAAAAAGTAGTTTTAAAGCAGTTTTGGGGGTGTTGGTGGGGTGTTGGTGATGTAGCGGCCATCAGGGGGTATTTTGGTAATTTGCCATGTTGGCGCTAAATTTTTGAGGACGCGCATAATTTAGCGTTCGGAGGGGTGGGAAGCAAGGAATAGTGGTAGTATGTCTAAAATGAGGGTTGTTATCGATAATAAGTCGATAAGGCTAGATTAAGGATCCAATTATCGGATCGAATTAACTAGCTATCGTAAGATGCTATGAACGGTTAAGTGGGAATGGGTAGAATAAGGAGTGCGTATATGATGAATGATGACTAACGAGCATGATATGATTTGACTAGGTGATGCAGCTCGTTGCGATCAGAGATTGCGAGTTGCTTCGGCTATAAGCCAAGCAGGTAAGGACAATGCGGTTCTATTATGCTAATTCATTGTTTCGATTAGCATACTATGTTGATGACGTTTATGTTGGACTCTTGCTGTTATGGGTTGACACCGGTAGTCATTGTGACCGGTATACGTATATTTGAATTGTGCTGTTGAGGACTTAGGGTAGAAGAATTCCCTTAGTCCGCCTTGTTGATAGAATTTAGTGAGGATGATGGGTGTCCTTGTATGCTATGACTTGATTTGATTAGCATACCTGAAGTGGATGATGATGTTGTGTAGGGTTGTTGTGTGGTGGTTGTGAGATGCCGGTAATTATTGATAGCCGATATCTCTTCTCTTTGAGAACACCATTCCCGAGTCCGTCTTATCGTTGATAATGATGTCGTTGATGTTGTTGAGGTCGTTGCGTGTTGTTGTGAAATGTTGGTATTTATTGATAACCGACATTTCTCTTATGTAAGAACGTTGTTGAGGGCTTGCGGTAATCTTCTCCCAAGTCCACCATGTTGATGATGTTACGTTGAACTCTTGTTGTTAGGTCTGAACACCGGTCAATCTTCTGATCTGGTATTCCTTGTTGAGCTGTGTTGTTGAGGACATAAGGTGGAATAAATTTTCCCTTCCGCCCCGTTGATGATGTCTTGTTGCTTGGCTGTAACGTGGTTAGGGAAAGCACTCTAAATGAGTTCCCTGCTTGTTGACAATGTCTCTTTTATTTACTTGAGACTGAGATGAACATCCCGTAAAATGGGACATCAATATGAGGAGGATGGCCTGTGAAACATGATCACTGGCAAAGAGGATGTAGGGCGCGCGAGTCGAGTCTGTCATGTCTGGTCGAGTCTAGTCTGTCGTGTCTGAGTTGCATTGCATTTGATTTTCTTTTGATGTTAATGATGTTAATGACTTGTATTTCGTTGATGTTTATCTTTCAATTTCCTGTTTTAGTATTCACTTGCATAGTGAGTCAGTCTGTCGGTCAATCAGTCCAGTCCATGAGGAGGTGGCAGTAATGCTGTTCTATTGGGCCTTAAAGCCGCTCAGTCTAACGAAAGAAAACTTTTCGTTTGACAAGTTATGTTGATGCTGAAATTTATTGACTACTCTTGATTCATTGCTATCGTTGAGATGATTATTATTCCTCCGAGTCTTTTGAATCATTTGTACACGATATTCCTCGTGTTGTCTTTACTGGGCGATTTGCGCTCATTCCTTATGTTGTATTGTGCAGGCTATAAGGTTGATCAAAGAGAACCCTCTAGAGAAAGGAAGAGAAACAAGTTAGAAAAGTTGAGCAAGAGGATACGTTGTGTGAGGTAAAGATTAAGCAGTGAGATCGATTGCTAAGAATCCTACGACTACAGTCGTATATTAGGTTGTAAATGTTGTGTTGTTTAGAGACTGGAAAGTCTTCCGCTGAAGTATGATGTATGTTTGTAAGGAAAATTTTTGTAAGGACGCATTTTGGAGCGTCTATTAATGATATATGAGTATGAGGATGTAGTTGCTCTGTATTCAACACAGAATTTTGAATGTGATTATGATCGATAACTCAGCCAGGTGATGTCACCAGGGTTGAGGGTGTCGCATCTATTTCCATACTCATATATATTTTGGCATTTGCTATTTGGTCTGATCTCTGTTCAGTTGAAACTGGTGTGCCTTTGAAATTTTGTTATTCAGATATGTTTCGATATTCGAAATCTGGTTTGATTATCAGTCCGTTGAAAACTTTGTGTCTATCTTTGTATTCAGATATAGTTTGACATTTGAAATCTAGTTTGATTATCCGTTCTGTTGAAACATTTTGTGCTTCCGAAATTTCGTTTCTCAGATATTTCGTTTTGTTTGATTTGTCATTTGAGCGACCTTACTGGGCATTTGGCTCATTCCCTTATGGCTTTTCCTTTCAGGTGATTAGTATGTGGGATTTACCATTCGAAATGCTAGCTGTGTGACCAAGAGTTAGTTGCCTTATTTTAGAGTTAGTACTGCCATTTAAGTGTAACAACTAAGACAAGTTAGTGTTAGGTTTCGTATTGAAACTCCGTGTTGGAGAAATTTTGGATTGTATAGAAACTTTGGGCCCCTATGTCAGATATTGATGAATTTTGGGAATTATTAGTATATGCTCTGATTGACCGTTTGGGAGATTTGTAATAAAAAAAATTAAAGGTTTTCTGACTCTGTTTTTCTGATATTTTAAGGTTGTTCTGAATTACCATTTTGGAGTCTTATGATAATTGTAGGATTTTATCTGATCTATGTGTATTTGGCATTAACGCACCAAAAATAAAACCGAGGGGGCGTTACATGTAGCTTCCTCATGGCCAGTGGGTCAGATACTATTCCACCAAGTATAAATAGATTTGAAAGAAGCAGATACATATCCTAGAAATGGTATAAAATGACTTAATAAGAACCACATATTCTCCGACCTCTCAGGGAAAGTTAGCATTCATTTTGAGTCGCAATTAAACTCAACATAGAAAGGAATGAAGGAGATGATAAGGCAAGATTCCACACCTGTTGTCGTACTCTCAAACAAATTTTCAGACTTAACACCAATCAGTTTCCAGAAACACCATTCCCATAAACCAAATCATTAATTCAAACTACTACTCTTACCTTACCAACTTTCAAACATTAGTAGGGTTTCCCTTATTACTCACTTTACCACATCAAAATAGGTTTCACAACTCAAAATCAAAGGTTGTTCTCCTGGCTATGCGACCTTATTACTCTGTTGTTACATGCCCATAGAATTGGATACCTATACTCTTAATTCCGCAAGACCGAACTGCTCTGATACCAACAGTAGCGACCAAGAAATCCAGAGCTCCATCGCCCTGAACTCCCGGAGCGCTAACCTACCACATCAATTCCCATCACATCAGATGTTGTTCTGTTACAAACTTCAGAGCCTCGAACAAATAACATTAACTAAAAATTCTTGAAAATATAATGTTCTACAAAAGAAACTTCAAACTTAAACTTAAGCTCTTTAATAAATAAGTTGAGAGTGATGACCCACGCATGGGTCGTACTACTCAAAAAATAACGGTAGGCAAGGTAGAATCTCACTCAGGCTCTAAACCCATTCGCAAGTAATCTATTCGCAAGTAAGGTCGCTCAAAGAACAAACGATGGAATCATAACACTATACAAGATACAACTCCAGGATAATTTTTCAAAGAATTTTAAAACAAGTACAGATAGTTCAAGGAGAATATGGGGAAAGATTGCAAACAATCACACATAGTTTGTTAACAATATAGGGACGAGTCTCAACTCAATCCCCTTCGATCAAATATACAAACAATCATATTTAAATATTTTTGAAACAATCATATTAAGATACAATGTAAGCACATTCAGAAGACATTGACTATGAGCAGAGGCAAAGCCACACAGACAATGCACAATAGAGTACCTAGGCATAATGAACTATAACTAGTGCATGAAGGTACTAGCCTGCGTTTCACGTAGGAACATTTTGTCCTTGTTATTCCTCTCACATAACAGATTCCCATGTCAATATATAGAAGACAACAATGACTAAATAAAAAATGATCCAATGCTCGGCATGCAATAAGAAATAAGCATCGACATGAATTCATATAACCGATTAAGGCTCAATTTTAGGTTTTTGGTGGTGAATAAATTTGCCAACATCAATCGATCTCTCAGAGTTCAAAAATTGCCACAAACAAATCGATAGAATGAATATGACCGAATCGATGGGTTTGACGTTCAGATAGAAATCCTTACCTCAGGGTTTGGATAGAAATCCTTACCTAGATCCGATGCTGTCTTAACCGAAAAATCTTCGTCATTAGAATAAACGAAAGAATCCAGTAATCATAATATTGTTTATACTGTGACAATATAAACGCAACACTAACTCACTCCTACTCCTATAACGACCCACTCACCGGGTATGTAAATTTACCAAAATACCCCGCACGTGTAAAATTACCAAAAATGCCCCTCGAATACCTAAACCATCACAACACCCGTTAGCTTGTTGTAAGTAAGATAATCAAAATGTTCTGGTATTCTCTTTAGAGCATGGGCACCATTTCTTTGCGAACTGACATTCTGGCTCTCTCGAGAATCCGAGTCAATCGAATTCACTCTTCGAAAGTCCCTTGTATTCTTTGCATCTTCGATCGTTCGGAGAGTGCTCTCGAGTTTTCTTGACAAGCGACTTCTCTAGATAGTTTTATTAGCTTTTTAGCTTAACTAAATCAAAGAGAATTTCCTCCCACTCCCACAATCACATTTTGTTTCTATTATAAAAATATTCTTTTAATTTGATAGTTCGAGTCTAAGACCAAAAAATTGTCCTGTCCAGTCTGATTTGAGTCTGATCTAGTTAGCGGTCTGGTCCAGTTAGGTTAGACCTAGGTTATGATTTTTTATCTCTATAAAAGGGTCACTTGGCTGATTAGAAGGGGGGGGGGGGAACTCTAGGGGAAGGGTGGCTAGATCACAAATCTTGAATTCCCGTATTGAGCCTGTTCAAAAACTTTGAAAGTCATAACTCGCACATTCGATATTTGATTTAGGCAATTCTTGAGCCTAAATCATTATTTTTTGAGAGCTACAACTTCACAGCAGAAGTCGGATCCATTTGAGATCGACTTCTTGCTCCAAGTAGGATATTTTAGTCAGCATATTCCTTTTCTAGTGTTTTTGGTTGTCTAGCTGTAATTTGCTCATATGCTTTCCGATTTAGGCGATTCAGGAGCTAAATCACTTATATTTTTGACAGCCATAATCTTGTAGAAAAGGTTGAATTCATTAGAGATCATCTTCAGATCCAGAACGGAACAACATATTTCTAAATTCGGGCAGATTTCTTTTTTAGGTTTTCGACTAGCCCTAACTTGCTCATTTGTTATCTGATTTAGACGATTCAAAAGCCTAAATTGCATATCTTTTTTAGAGCTACGAGTACAACTTTGTAGACAGAGTCGAATCTGTTTGAGGTTGTCTTCAAGCCAGAAATAGCAAGGGCATATTGTTGTTCATGGTTTTTTTATGTCAACTTGATTCTCGGATCAACCAAATAGACAATCCAGACCTAGGTATGATTCCCTCTCCTTGTTTTCAGTATTTTTATTTCTAGATTATAAGAGCCTAAAATGTTTTCCCTTACCACAACCAGATCCCATTTAAAATATAAAAGTTCAAAGTCCTTCAGTTTGTTTAGAATTCTACTCCACTAGAAGAATGGTCAACTTAGAGTTCTAGGTTTGCTCAAATAGCAAAAACCGAGTCACCATAAGAGTCAAATAGGAGATCTAGGCCGCCTTCTATAGGGTCCATCCGAACTACAGTAGTTTTGATTTCTACTAGTCCGATCGGCTAGTAGGCCACTTGACCCTGGTTTTCGAGTTCAAGCCAAAACAATAAGAGTTAACTTAGGGTGAGTCTTGTTGCATTACACAGGCTACTTGATCCCTAGGCCAATAATCATAAAAAAAGTTGGGACCGAAAGGGAGTGGCGGGTCCCTAACGCCTTCCCGTTCTGTAACATAGTCCCCAAACCCCTCTCTTGGTTTCGATAGGCTAGTCATCCTTATTGGATACATTTAGAATCCTTTTAGGGTTTTTCTTATTTTTCCTAGTTTAAATTAAGTAAGATGGCGATCCATAAAATCTTAGGGTATTTCTCCGACGCGGTGCGCCATAATAGTCTTATCCTTCAATCTTGTGCTTCTGTCAACCCTTAAAATCCTTGAACTCTAAAGGTAAGTAACATGGGGTCTACTACTGCGTACTCGGCCAAAATCTCAACCTTATACTGAAACATCAAATAAGTTGTCAAAACCTGATACACGCTCTCAAAGTCTGATTTAAATCACAGATTATCTTGGTCTCAAGAGTCTACAAAATCTCATACTTTTAAGTATCACAAGACCGTATTGCTTCGTTACCAAAATATTAGGCCAACGAGAACTTGCAAATCCTAATAATATTAGGTAAATACACGTTCAAAACATATTGTCAATTTCAAAATCAATTGAGAATAGAACACAGAAAAATGTTGATAATAAGATTAAGTATGAATGGCTATTATAAGATGTTAACATTTTGGAACATATTAAACAAACCCCAATTACAAAGAAACAATGACGATTATACAACAAAACATCTAACGTTAATAACAACAAACAACTATCTCAATCAAGCATTCAGGGACCAAATAATAGCAACAATCGCAACTGCACGACCAAAGATGCAAAAATCTCTAATTGGTCCTTAATAGGATTAGAAGGGGTTATTGGTCCTTAATCTCGAGATTCACTATGCAAATATGTGACATTCTGGAAAGGTGACTAGTGCAGAAATAATGGCGGGCGTATGATGAAGCAAGGTCAACCAATGACTCGAAGTAAATACGATTAGTAGGGGTTATTGGTCCTTAATAGGATTCGTAGCTTCCTCATGGCTAGTGAGTCAGATACTATTCCACCAAGTTAAAATATATTTGAAAGAAGCAAATACATATCCTTGAAAAGGGATAAAATGACCCAATAAGAATGACATATTCTCTGACCACTCAGAGCAAGTTAGCATTCGATTTGAGTCACAACTGAACTCAACATAGAAAGCAATGAAGGAGGTGATAAGGTAGGATTCCAAATTTGTTATCATACTCTCAACCAACTTTTAGACATACACCAATCACTCTCCAAAAGCACCATTCCCATAAACCAAATCACTAACTTAAACTACTACTCATACCTTACCTACTTTCATACATCAGTAAGGTTTCCCTTTATGACTCACTTTAGCACATCAAAATAGGTTTCACAACTCAAAATCCAAGGATGCTCTCCTGGCTATGCTACCTTATTACTCTGTTGTTACGTGCCCACAGAATCGGATACCTATACTCTTAATACCCCGAGACCGAATTACTCTAATACTAACTGTAGCGACCAAGAAATTGGGTGCTCCATCGCCCTGAACTCTCGGAGTGCTAACGTACCACATCAATTCCCATCACATCAGATGTTGTTCTGTTACAAACTTCAGAGCCTTTAACAAAAAACATTAACTAAAAATTTTTGAAAATATAATGTTCTGCAAAAGAAACTTCAAACTTAAACTTAAGTTCTTTACTGAACTAGTTGAGAGTGATGACCCACGCATGGGTCGTACTACTCACAAAATAGTGGTAGGCAGTCTAGAATCTCACTTAGGATCTAAACCCATTCGCAAGCAATCTATTGGTGATCATTACCTGCAAAAAGGAATCAAATAAGGGTGAGCTTTCGAGAGCTCATTAAGGTCGCTCAAAGATTCAATTCTAGTATAATTTTTTAAAGAATTTCAAAACAAGTATGGATAGTTCAAGGAGAATATGGGGAAATATTGCAAATAATCACACACAGTTTGATAACACTATAGGGACAAGTCTCAACTCAATCCCGTTCAATCCAATATCCGAACAATCATATTTAAATATTTTTGAAACAATCATATTAAGATACAATGTAAACACATTCAGAAGACATTGACTATGACCAGAGGCAAAGTCATATAGACAATGCACAACAGAGTACCTAAGCATAATGAACAATGACTAGTGCATCAAGGTACTAGCCTGCGTTTCACACAGGAACATACCGTCCTTATTATGCCTCTCACAGAACAGATTCCGAAGTCAATAAACAGAAGACAAAAATGATTGAATCAAAAATGATCCGATACTCGGCATGCAATAAGAAATGAGCATCGGCATGAATTCATCTAACTGACAAACGCTCAATTTTAGGTTTTCGATGGCGAATAAATTTTTCGGCATCAATTGATCACTTAGAGTTCAAGAATAGCCACAAACAAATTGATAAAACAAATACCACCGAATCAATGGATTTGAGGTTCAGATAGAAATCCTTACCTCAGAATATTGTTCATACCGCGACAATATAAACCCTTACCTAGATCCAATGCTATCCTAACTGGAAATCTTCTTCTTTAGCTTAAATGAAAGAATCCATTAATCAGAATATTGTTCATACCGCCACAATATAAACCCAGCACTAACTCACTCCTACCCTGATAATGACCCGCTCACCGAGTATGTAAATTTACCAAAATACCCCACACGTGTAAAATTACCAAGAACACCCCTCGAATACCTAAACCACCACAGCACCCCTTAGCTTCTTGTAAGTGAAACAAACAAAATATTTTGGTATTCTCTTTAGAGCATGGGTACCATTTCTTTGCGATCTAATATTTAGGCTCTCTCGAGCATCCTTGTCATTCGAATTCACTCTTCCAAAGTCCCTTGTATTCTTTGCATCGCCGATCGTTCGGAGAGTGCTCTTGAGTTTTCTCTACAAGCAACCTCTCTAGATAGTTTTATTACCTTTCTAGCTTAGCTAAATCATAGAGAATTGTCTCACACTCCCGCAATCACATTTTGTTTCTAGTATAAAAATAGTCTTTCCATTTGATAGTTCGAGTCTAGACATATCAATTGTCCAGTCCAGTCCGATTTGAGTGCAATCTAGTTAGTAGTCTGGTCTAGTTAGGTTTATCCTAGGTTATGATTCCTTACCTCTATAAAAAGGGTCATTTTGCTGATTAGAAGGGGGGAGGAAAATCTAAGAGAAGGATGGCTAGATCACAAATCCTGAATTCCCGTATTGAGCCTATACCAAAACTCTGAAAATGCCATAACTTGCACATTCGAAATTCAATTTAGGCAATTCTCGAGCCTAAATAGAATATTTTTTGAGAGCTACATTTTAACAGAAGAAGTCAAATCCATTTGAGATCGTCTTCTTGCTCCAAGTAGAATTGTCTTCTAGTGTTTTTTGTTGTCTAGTTGTAATTTGCTCATATGCTTTCCGATTTAGGCGATTCAATAGCTAAATCACTTATATTTTCGACAGTTATAATCTTGTAAAAGAGGTTGAATTCATTAGAGATCATCTTCAAGTCCAGAACAAAACAAAGTTTTTTTAAAGTAGGGCAGATTTCTTTTCTAGGTTTTCGACCAGCCTTAACTTGCTCATTTGTTATCTGATTTAGACAATTTAAAAGCCTAAATTGCATACCTTGTTGAGAGTTACAACTCCAGCCTTTTAGAAAGAGTCAAATATGTTTGAGATTGTCTTCAGGCCAGAAATAGAAAGGGTAGATCGCTGTTCATTTTTTTTATGTCTAATTGATTCTCGGATCAACCAACTGGACAATCCGGACCGAGGTATGATTCAATCTCCTTGTTTTCAGTATTTTTTTTCTAGATTATAAGAGCTTAGATTGTTTTCCCTTGCCACGACCCGATCCTAGTTTAAATATAAAAATTCAAAGTCCTTCACTTTGTTTAGAGTTCTAGACCGCTAGAAGAATGGCCAACTTAGCATTCTGGGTCTATTCGAATAGAAAAAGTCGAGTCATCATAAGAGTCAAATACCGAGATCTAGGTCGCCTCCCGTAGGTCCCGTTTGAACTACAGTAGTTTTGATTCCAATTAGTCCGATCGGCTACGTAGGCCACTTGACCCCGGTTGTTGAGTTCATGCCAAAACAATACGAGCTAACTTAGGGTGAGTCTTGTTGCATTATGCATGGTACTTGTTCTCTAGGCCAATAATCGTTGAAAACAAAGTGGAGACTGAAAAGGGTGTGGAAGGTCCCTAATGCCTTCCCGTTGCGTAACTTAGTCCCCAGACCCCTGTCTTGGTTTCGATAGACTAGTCATCCTTTTTGGACACATTTAGAATCATTTTAGGGTTTTTCTTATTTTTCCTAGTTTAAATTAAATAAGATGGCGATCCATAAAATCCTAGGGTATTTCTCCGAGGCAGTGTACCATAATAGTCTTATCCTCCAATCACGTGCTTCTGTCAACGCTTAAAATCCTTGAACTCTAAAGGTAAGTAACATGGGGTCTACTACTTCATACTCAGCCAAAATCTCAACCTTATACGACACTCTCAAAGTATGATCTTAATCACAGATTATCTTGGTCTTAAGAGTCTACAAAATCTCATATTTAAGCTCTAAGTACCACAAGATCATATTGCTTTGTTACCAACATATTAGGGCAAGTGGAACTTGCAAATCCTAAAAATATTAGGTAAATACACGGTCATAACATATTGTCAATTTCAAAATTATTTGAGAATAGAACACAGTAAAATTCTGATAATAAGATTAAGTATGAATTGTAAGGCCCCAACTTAGGGTTATCTCAACCCGACTGGAGCATTACGACACATCAGATAATCACATCATACTGATAATACAACTCATTCTAACTCACTTGGTAATTGTTCATACCCTATTCTGGTCGCACCCCAAGACCCGCCAAGGGACCCACTTTGCACGACACATCACCCAGTCAGCGGTCAACTTTTCAACGCTCGAGGGCCGGTCAAAGCAACGCATGCTCAAGTCACGTGAACCATTCGTGAAGCGACTTCGGCGTGCCTTCCACCCCAAGGGGTCGGCCACCCCAAGGGGTCGGCCTCCCTCTAGGGTCGGCCTCCCCCAAGGGTCGGCCTCCCTTGGGGGTCGGCCACCCTCGGGGGGTCGGCCTCCCTCTAGGGTCGGCCTCCCCCAAGGGGTCGGCCACCCTGGGGGGTCGGCCACCCCGAGGGGTCGGCCTCCCTCTAGGGTCGGCCTCCCCCAAGGGGTCGGCCACCCTCGGGGGGTCGGCCTCCCTCTAGGCTCGGCCTCCCCCAAGCGTCGGCCTCCCTTGGGGGTCGGCCACCCCATGGGGGTCGGCCACCTGCCTTGAACACCGACGCCGTCACCTTTGACCCCACCCCATTGTCACGACGACCGTCGCTCGCGGCCGCACTCCGCCATAGTCGCGACAACCGTCGCTCTCGGCCGTGCCCCTTCGTCGCGATGACCGTCGCCCGTAGTCTCGATGACCGTCACTTGTGGCCGCTCTGTCGCCATGACAACCGTCGCTCACGGTCGCGCGCCATCCACGCAACGACCCTCGTCGCTCGGAGATCACTCTGCGACCCTCGTCGCCCGCACTCAACCGCGCCCCATGCGCTGCAATCATGTTATATGCTTACGGGATAGGCTACTCCTCCAGGACACTATCTCCGCCAGGGTGCCTGCGTGACTGGCCTACGTGCTCTGGCACTGGGGGCTCGCGTCGGCACCCCTAAGGACTATGACCCCCGGGTCACTCGGAGACGGGAGCAGGTCTTCGGAAGGGCATCTTGCCTAGTCCACCTGGCAGCTGGGCGTCGGGTCTTCCCCACCGCTGCCAGGCCTGTGGGATTCAGTAAGGGCTTGGACTGGAGGCTGGGGCAACGGGCTACTCTGACCATGCTACCGCGGCATGATCAGTCTCCTCAGACAGGCAGAGAGATGTTGCAAGGGCAGGGCAGCACGAACTTAGGAACCGGCAGTCCAACGAAGGGTCAGTGCGTTGGCCCCCTGGTGACGTGTCGTTCCCAGGGGGCGACACATGTCAACTTATGACACATGCACATTTTTGCCTATAAATAGTGGACTTTGGAGCTTTTTCAAGGATCGGATTCTCATTTGGACTTTTCACTTTCTCTCTCTAAAGGAAACATTCTCTCTGGAATTCTAGTGAGAGAAATATACTTGAACTCCCGTCTACGGACCCTGGACGCCATACCCTCATCACGGACTGCAGACTGTCGGTCCTGTTCATCGTCACCCTGCCTGCGCAGCACTGCCAGCCCTCACGACCTGTCTGGGGAGCCTTGTCCTCGGCCCTTGCGCCGTCCTTGCTGTCTCCCACGTTGCCTACCTGGAAGCCAACTCAGACCGCATCCTTTGTGGCACCTCCACGTATCATCGAACCATTTCCGGCACCATCATTTTGGCGACTCCGCTGGGGAGGTGAGCATCGTATTGCGGTTTGCATACCTTCCGGACTTAGGCATTATGCCTGTGCAACGGAGAGCTACTAGGGCGACCAGCCAAGGACCCAACCCCGCCCTGCAAGAACACCACCTCGGTGATCAGGAGGAGACTAGCGCCGCGCGGCTCCGAGACCAGCTGCCGACCACTACCCCCGACGTACAAGTGCTCGTAAATGCAGCCATCCAGCAACTCACTCCGACCATCACCACGCTGCAAGATTCACAGACCACTCTACTAGCCGCCATTATGGACATGCAAAAATCCATACAAGCCCTGTCCTCACAGCAGGCCGCTCCGTCAATCCAGCCTTCAGGACCGGGGCCAGCTTTTGACATCGCCCCGGCCCCAGTGTCGCGACTACCGCCGCCTTGGACATCTAGACCCTTGGCGGTAGGGCTCGCAACACCGTCGCTGCCGGTAGCCGACATATCTCCTTCTGCAGTGCCGCCCCGCAAGCTACACACGGATCTCGGGCCAGTCTTGCAGCAGATTCCCCCCGCTGTCACACCATCTCATCTGACGCCGGCAAGAAGCTCCTCCGAAACGCATGACTCCATCGAGATGGAACCTAATCCCTATCCAGTTGAGCAACACCAAACCCCCGGCCAAGTGATGGGCATGTCTCGCCAACCCACACTTGCCCTTGCACAGCTGCCCCTGCCAGCACCTGCACCATACCAACCCTCCCATGTCCCCGTTCATCAAGCCGTGCCATCTGGGGGCTCGGGGGCTCGCGACGCACCAGGCGGTCATCACCCCTTGACCGGCAATGAGGCACCATCCTCCAACTATGTCACTCAGTCAGATTTGGAGGCCCTTGTCCGTCGCCTGTCGAGGAATTCCGAGCCGGACTCCTCAACCCGTCTAACCGGACACGCCCCGTACGCTAATGATATCGCCATCGCACCCTACCCCATCAAGTACAAGCAACCAAACTTTGTGCTCTTCAACGGACGTGAGGGAAACGCCCGTGAGCATCTAACAAGGTTTGCAGGCTCCTTGGAGCAGTATGGTACAGGAAGCAGCTTGAAGTTGAGAGAATTCCACAAGTCCCTTACGGGCTTGGCTTACACTTGGTATCACCAGATCCCCGCAGGGACCGTCCACACCTGGGGCGACATGGTCCAGCTGTTCTTAGACAAATTTCATTACGAGACCGAGCGCGTGACTATCGTTGATATTGCTGGCATTCGCCAGAACCAGGGGGAAGACTTGAATAAGTATGTGCATCGTTTTCATCTTAAGTGCCTTGAGTGCACAGATTTCAGCAAAGACGAAACGTTGGTTCCCATATGCATCAAAAATATGATTGACGTCTACCGAGTGCATATCGAGAACCTACAGTTAAGGTCATGGGGACACCTCAAGGAGGCAGCCCGACGAACTTACGAGACAGTTGGTCCTGTCAAGTCATGGAAGCCTCGACCGCAAAGTACGCTGTTGGCCTCAGCAGATGCACCTATCACTCAACGTAGCAACGACAACAACAACTATGCAGGCTTCAAGCGTCAGCTTCCAGATGTGAACCAAGGCTCCGACAAGCGAAGGCAACAAAGACCCGCACCTGACTATCCCTGTGACCTGAATACAGTGAAGGAACTCTTGGCCGAATGGGTGGCGCATGACAAAAATTTCCAACTGCCACCAATGCGGACCAATATCACAGACGAAGAAAAGGCCAGGCCCACCTACTGTCCTTTCCATCGAGCCCTTGGCCATCCGCTCAAAGATTGCAATGCACTGCGAACCATCTTTGCAAGGAAGGTAGCGTCGGGCGACCTGCAGCTACGGAAAAATAACGATGTGCGCAAAGATCCCTACCCACCGCATCGCAACAGTAGGGGGCACCAGGCCCTTATGGCTGTCACTGACCATGTCGAGCCTGTAATCCACGAAGCCCCGGCAGAGCCCACACTGACCCTCGTGCCTCCTCCAGCTAAGCAGTCGATGCCTCCCCTTCGACAGATGACGAAGATCAAAAGTTTTTTTGATGAAATGGGGTTTTCACCCGCCGCCCGGACTTACCTTTCCAATTGCCTGCTCGAGGTCACCACCGGCCTCGGTTCCGAATGCTTCGCCGCCCAGGCTGAATTACGTCACATCCCCTCTACGGCCTTAGTCTTCTCGGATGAAGACTCGCCGCCGATCGAGCATCACAATCGGCCGCTGTTTTTAGAGTGTACTGTTAATGGCACGGGCTTCCGTCGTGCCTTGGTTGATTGCGGCGCCTCGATCAACATCATACCCCTCATCACCCTGCAACAGGCCGGCATTCCCCCAAGGAAAATCATCCGTGACCCCGTCAATATTACCGGCTTTGGACAGGGTCCTCAGTCGACCCTCGGCCATATCACTGTCGACCTCATGGTCGGAACTGTCCGTCGCGACACTACTTTTCACGTAATAGACAGCGAGTCTGCCTTTCACCTCCTGCTCGGGAGACCATGGATCCACGACAACAAGGCCGTTCCCTCAACATACCATCAATGTGTGAAGCTGGTAGCCGGTTCTACGGGACATGAGGTAGCAATGACAATCCCTGCAACCAAAGCCCCCTTTGAATGCGCCGAGTCTTATTTCGCCGAGGCCTCCTTCTTCACTAATTTCGCCGAGGATGGGGAGAATGCTACTCATGTACATTCTACCAGGCTGCCGACCTGGGATGAGCTGTGCGGGGACAAGCTTCCCAAGGACAAAACCGGGAGAAGTAACAAGAATAATGGGTCAACCCCACCGCTTCCGCCTGCTGCCACGACCAATTCCCCCCCTTCTTCCCCCAAGTCCAAGAAGCAAAAGGCTGAGCCGGCCTTTCGACGTATCGTCAAGGACGGCAAGATCATCTATCAATTATGACGGTATGCAGGGGCTCCAGGCGGTCCCTCCTCAGACCCCCTCGACCCCGACCCCCTTGGAGAGACTGAATGGTGCCGCACGGCCGAGCATTGCCAGCCAGATCCTGACCTCACCCCCGGCGCGGCACCACCTTGCTATGAGGATGGCCCTCGACCTCAGGCTGAAGATATTGAAGAAATCAACCTGGCCGACCCGGGCGAAGAACCGCGGCACACCTACATTGGCACAAAACTCGCCCCCGGCCGAAGAGAGGAATTGGTTTCCCTCCTACACGAGTATCGTGATGTCTTAGCATGGAGCTACAATGAGATGCCCGGACTGGATCCTGCCTTAGTCACACACCATCTCAACATTGCTACCGGATCTATCCCTAGCCGACAGCACCCGCGGACATTCCGCCCCGAGCTCGAATTGAAAATCAAGCAAGAGATTGAACGCCTCCTGCGCGCAGGCTTCATCGAACCTATCACTCACCCTATTTGGCTGGCTAATGTCGTCCCTGTACAAAAGAAGAATGGCCAAGTCCGCGTCTGTATCGACTTTCGGGACTTGAATAGGGCGTGCCCCAAGGACGAGTTTCCACTACCCAATATCGACATGCTCACGGAGGCCGCCGCCGGATATGAAACTTTATCTTTCATGGATGGGTTCGCAGGTTATAATCAGATTCGCATGAACCCCGACGACAGCGCCAAGACAGCCTTCCGCACTCCTATGGGTAATTTTTGTTGGAAAGTTATGCCTTTCGGCCTCAAGAATGCGGGTGCTACGTATCAAAGGGCTATGACAGCAATATTCCATGACATGATACACCATACTGTGGAAGACTATGTCGACGATCTTATTATCAAATCCAGGAAGGAAAGTGATCACCTCACCGACCTTCAAGCGGTCTTTGATCGTTGCCGCCAGTATAACATGCGGATGAATCCATTGAAATGTGCCTTCGGAGTCTCCTCCGGCAAGTTCCTCGGGTTCTTGGTCAGTCGACAGGGCATCGACGTTGACCCCTCGAAAGCAGCCTCCATCCAAGAAATGCCCCCCCCCAAGAACACAAAGCAACTGAAGAGCTTCCTCGGCAAGGTCTCTTACCTCCGACGCTTCATACCCGCACTGGCCGAGCTCATTACGCCATTTCAACACTTGACGCGTAAAAGCGCACCGTGGAATTGGGGCGCGCCCCAACGGCAAGCATTTGAACAGATTAAGGCGGTCCTCATGTCACCGCAAACCATGGTCGTACCACAACGGGGCATCCCACTCCTACTCTACCTGACTTCCACACCCAGATCCATCGGGGCTTTGCTTGCCCAAGAAGTCGAAGGTGTCGAGCGTCCTGTTTATTACCTCAGTAGAGTGATCAGAGGGCCCGAAGCCAACTACTCCGAGCTCGAGAAACACTGTCTAGCCTTGGTGTACGCCTCACAGAAGTTCAGACATTACTTTCTGGCGCATCAGATCACACTCGTCACCAAGGCTGACCCGCTCCGTTACATGCTTACACGCCCCGCCCTGTCTGGCCGACTCACACGGTGGTTGCTGCTGTTGGCCGAATTCGGTTTATCTATCAAGAATCCTACAGCTCTGCGGAGCCAAGCACTCGCAGACCTCCTGGCCTTCTTCCCACGCCAACAATGTGAACCGATATCGGATCAACTGCCGGGGGAGGAGACAGCCCTGATCACCGACATCGATGGACTGTGGACGCTTGAATTCGACGGCTCTGCCACTAGCAAAGGCCCCAATGGCACGCCCCTCCGGCAAGGGGGTGCCGGCATAGTCTTGCGGGCACCAGACGGTGTTACCACTTCATTATCCTTCAAACTTGCATTCCCGGTGTCTAACAACGAAGCTGAATACGAGGCACTTGTCATTGGCCTCATGATCGCCGTCAGTATGGGGGCTAAGGCGCTGTGTGTGAAAGGAGATTCAAATCTGGTCATGAAGCAGGCGGACGGGGAGTTCGCGGTCAAAGAACCAGCCTTGGCACCTTATCGTGCCTTGGTGCAACACTTGGAAGGAAGACTCGGTCATGTCCAGTATGAACATCACAATAGGTGCCACAACAGACATGCGGACTGCTTGGCCACGATCGCGTCAAAGATAGAGGTCGATGGTGAACAACGGATGCTAACCATCGTCAAGAGAATGGAACCATGCACAGCACTGAACCTAGTCCCGAGGGACGTTACTGCGGACGATTGGAGGCAACCTATCATCGACAAACTTAAAGCGCCATCTCTTGCTCATGCCTCCACCCTTACAGACTTTTCAATGATGGGAGATGTCTTATACAGGCGGTGTCCCGGAGGCACTCTAGCAAGATGTTTGGCACCGGAAGAGGCAAAACACAAATTACAGCTCGGCCACCAGAAGTGTTGTGGCCTCGACGGTCCCCCTCTGTATCGTCGCCTCCAGCGTATGGGATTATATTGGCCATCCATGGCCAAGGACGCCTCGGATATACAAAAGGATTGTCCCGAGTGCCTGTATGCACCCGACGGTGCCGAAGCTCTTGTCATTGACATCGAGGGTGACTGGCGCCAGCCTTTCATCCAGTATCTATCCCACGGGATTCTACCACCTGACCGCGGCTCAGCACGATCCATCAAGCGCAAGGCAGTCAGGTATTTTGTGACGGAAGGCGAGTTATTTCGCAAGGGATTTTCGGGACGCACCCTGCGATGCTTGCAAGGTGCCCAAGTGGTCAAAGTCATTAACGAAGTACACAATGGTGATTGTGGTGAACATCAAGGCTCCCAGAAGCTGTATGCAGAATTACTAAGATTGGGGTATTATTGGCCGACTATGGAATCCGACTCCATCTCGCATGTCCGACGCTGCCAACCCTGCCAGCGGCACGCCGACAGGATACACTCGCCAGCATCCGACTTGCACATGATCTCAGCACCTTGGCCATTTCATTCTTGGGCCCTCGACCTCATCGGCCCCATCCACCCGCCGTCCAGAAGCCATTCATGGATCATGGTTGCTACTGAACGCTTTACGAAGTGGGTTGAAGCCGTACCTCTGCGGAGAGCCACGGGAGGTGCCGTTTCCAACTTCTTACGCGACGTCATCTGTCGTTTCGGCATCCCTCGATGTATTATATCTGACAATGGCACCCCATTCATTAACCGAGAGGTTCGAGCTCTCATGGAAAGGTACAACATCAGCCATGCCACATCAACTCCCTATTACCCGCAAGGTAATGGTCAAGCTGAAGCGTCCAACAAGACTTTGCTACGAGTATTATCGCGAATGGTGCATGACGCCGACCGGTCGTGGTCCGAACAACTGAATCTGGCACTCTGGGCCTACAGAACATCCATGCACACAGCGACAAAGGCCACGCCTTCTCTCTCGTCTACGGGGACGAGTGTGTGGTACCTGCCGAGATCGCAGAACCATCGGCTCGACTTTCCCTAAGCAGCAGTCTCGGAGATGAAGAAGCCCGGCTCGCGGCACTTGACGGCCTCGACGAACGACGAGCCACGGCCCTGCGCCGCATGAAGAAGTATCATGAGCAGCTCACGAAAGCTTATGGGAAGACCGTCAAGCCACGTTCGTTTATCGAGGGCGACCTTGTTCTTCAAGCCGCCAAGCATGTGCGGGCCAACATGTCAGCTCCTAAATTCACGCCAAACTGGGAGGGCCCTTTCACGGTGCACGAAGCCCGCACTAATGGCTCGTACCTCCTGCTCAACCACGACGACGGTCAGGTCTCGGCCCCCATCAACGGCCGCTACCTGAAGAAGTATTATGTGTAGTGCGCAACATAGCCCGCGTCATATACGCGCTCTCGTAGCATTTTTGTACATGCGACATTGCTTGCAGACTTGTATTTTTTTGTTGATCTGTGTAGCGTTCTACACTAGTCATGTAATGGTTTGTACCGCGTCCTATCAATACAAAGTCATGCTGTTACCTCAACTTCTGCCCAGCTGGCACTCATTCTCAACCTATGCTTCCTAAGTCACTTTCTACGAGCGGGAATGGGAGAGCATTCACAAGTAACCGAAACAAGCAAGACATTCAAAAAAAAAAGAGAGAAGAAAGAAGAGAGCAACCGAACATAACATACAATAAGCCGAGACCATCGAAAATATGTACATATACATCAAACGTTTACTAGCCGTCGTTAAGCACTACAACTACGGCAAAGTAACATACAAGCTAGGAAAGTCTAGACAACAGCGATGCAACTGGGTGGGAGCTGAATGCCTGAAGTACCTCCCGCTCCGCTTGTACCTCTGACCATCCAGCATCAAGCTCGGCCTGTCGCCCTAACCGCTCTCCTCTCGCCCGTCCACCTCACCTCGCCGCCTCTGTAGATCGGACAACTGCCTCTGCAAATCGACGAGCTGTCTCTCTATCTCTGCCACCTGCATGTCAATCCCGGCCAACTCTGCCGTGATCTCTGACCGCTCTGCCTCTAATCCTGTGCGGCGCCGCTCCAGCAACATCTCCCGCATAACCACGACTGCACGCCTCTCATCCATATCGTGGCTGACGCTCCTCGATCTAAAGAAATCTGCTAGCCAGTCCAGCTGCATACCTAGCGATGTGAACGGAGCGAACTCTGAAAGCGACCGAGCAACGAACTCTGCAGTCCAACCCGACGACGGCACACTGGCGAACGGCAGCAACCACTCCATAAACCCTGCAGACACCCACATCCGTAGTACTGGGTTCTCTACCACCACGCTCTCGAATGTCTGCGGGAACGCTGCCTTCACCAGTTCTAACCGGCGCACAGTCTCCGCCGGTAGCTGGAGGCCCCCCCAAGCTGCCACATCCACCTGACCGCTCGAGGATCCTCTACTCATATCTCCGACTGTCGCGCCACTGCCGCCCGCTGCAGAAATCTCCGACATCCCACCCGCCCTCTGCGCCCCAATCGTGGCTGAGTGCATCGCCAGAAGAGTAGCTCCGACCTCAACCACGGACTCCGGCAATGTGTCATGCCGTCGCACCACCACGGCCTGAACCGGTGTCTCTCGCTCACGAATCGAGGCAGCAACAACAGACTCAGGCTCCGCCATTTCGCCACCATCACCTCCCACAACCTGCGTCTCCATGCCTGTCCACCAGTCCTCGTCAATGTCGAACATCACCGTATCGCTCCCCTCTCCGCCGTATAGTGCCCCCACCGTTTCCTCAGTAGCAGGCAATGGGCTCACCCTCCTCGGCACACTGGCCGTCAATAGCTCAACGGCCTCGGTCTCGTCACTGTCAACTAATCTGCCGGCCTCGGCTGCCATAGCCTCCTCGCCTGCGATCTCAGTCTCGGCCTCGCTCCCCCCCGCGACCGCCTCTTCCTCGTCCCCCTGGCAAAACCGCTGTCAGTTCACAGATTATGAGCAATATGCAAACCATATTTATACGACAAAAAGAAAGGACAGAAGCAAACCTCAGAGTCTAGCTCCTCTAATACGTCGCGCGGCCTCTTCGCCCCTGATAGGTGTGGGGCTGAGGTACCAGCACTAGCCTGACGAGCTGTCTCCATCATCCCCACTCGCAATGCCGACAAGGGCCCCTTGCCGGCCCCCGGCACCCTCGGCACCTCGGCAATAGGCTCCTCCCCACGGTCCTCCCCGGGGCAGCGTCCCCCAACTCTACGGCATCCTCCTCCGCCTCCCTCTCCGAGCTCGGAACAGAACTCCCGGTCACCAGTGACAGCATCCCGCACTGCCTCGCGACTGTGGCCGATATCAAACTCAGGGCTCGGTCACATGCGAACACATCTACCTGTCGACGTGTGCCTGACGGCTGTGCCAGCCATCCGGCCCAGCTCCCTCGCAGTCGCTCCCACCAATGCGCATAATCCGCGGTCACCGCCCCTGCCACCTCTGTCCCTGGCTGCCTCCACTCTGTCGTCGGTGCCGGCCACTCGCGGGCTCTGTCATATAGTGTATACCCAAAAGCCGTCGCCACACTCCAAGGGCTGTCATAACCGCATGGGGGCTCTAGATCGTACCCGAACGCCAACGACAGACGGTCCGGGCAATACCTCGCCACATAATAGCAGCACTCGGCGGGCTTCCCGCCATCATCTGTCAATACCGGAGCCAGCCGGGAAAATACGCACCAATAGCGCCAGCTGTCCTGGCGCTAGCTCGCCTCTCCGGCTCAGATCTGTCGTCACCTCCTGCACGT